>JAATLQ010028545.1:0-85040 GCA_013421005.1 Heliconius erato x Heliconius himera | reverse complement strand
ATATAGTTGACTTATGGACGGCAGCAAAATGAGTTCAAATAACATTGAAGCAGAATATATGGACATTGCGAATAGAAACGCTTGGCCGATCATCTACCAGGTGAGTTTTGCGTATGTATGACGCGTTGGTTTACGTTGTATTTTGCCACGCAAGAGTAACTAAGTTCATAACAAGAAAAACAACATCAGTAATTATGTGAAAAAGAATGGTGGAAATGTTTGTGTCCGTCGTAGAAATGACAAAAAATATTTACGAAATAGTTATTATGCGTCACGCTACCTACCTGTTTATTTTAAAAATAATGCATGAAAAATAAAAGGGTATCTGGAAAAGTACAATTTTTAAAATTTATTTTTAAATATAAGCATTTAATATGTTTTTGGCCTAACTTATATAAAGTATTCGTTTTTATCCTATATGTAATGCCTTTGCTTAGAATTATATCTTTAAAAACTTGTTTTACAATCTACTTATAAAAAGTTGTTTAATAAATTTGTAAAATTAAAAATTATAAAAATAATTACAAGTTGCGAATTTTTGATTAGAAGAATAAATAATCATTTCATTTATAGAAAATTGGACGAGAATGTCAAGCCTACCCATACACTTGCTTAGAAGCAAAGAAGCCCCAGAACAAACCACTGAACCGCTATAGGGATGTAAATCCATATGATCACAGCAGAGTTATTCTAAAGAGATGTGAACGTGATTACATCAATGCTAATCTTGTGAAGGTAAGTTTTAGTTATCATAATTAGTAACATTAAGTTTAAAAAATATATATATAATATAAATAATATCTTAAATTATTTATTAAATCTTGTTTCTTATTTATATGATGATATTACAATTATTTTATAAAGAAACATAATAATAATAAAGCCTCTTTATTCAGTTTCAATTTTACACTATTAGTTACTATAAATTAAATGCTAATTAGATTTCATTGTCTGTTAGTCCTTTGACAAGGCCTCTTTCATCTCTATCCATTTCAATCTATTGGATGCCCTTCTCCTCCATAGCCAGGCACTTCGTCACACACTTTTTTTTTTAAGCATATGACTGGTCCATCTCCATTTAAGTTTTTTATTTTTATTTGTCATATTCTCCAAGTTTATGTGTTTCATACACACATAAACACAGTAATAGATAATTATAAAAAATTATAGGATTAGGCTGTTGTGGTGCAGTGGCCTACTAAAAATGCAATATATATACAGTAAAGCAGTTGTGGGTTCTATTATCAGTAAGGGGAATGAATTCTATTCATTTCCTTACTATGGAAAAAATACAATATATACTGCATATTTAGTTCTGCCACTTAAAATTATAATGTGATGTCTTTGAATTAGGCTGATAGTGGCGAACAAAAGTCTTAATACTAGATTCCGTCTGCCACAATGGTATGCAATGTGTAATGATATATTAAATTATTATATTTTTATACAACAACAAATTTTACATTATTGTGATGTTGTATAAAAGAGGGATATAATTCATATACAAAGCTACTAGAGAAAATAATCTTATAAATATATACACATTTATAAGATTATTTTCTACTAAGTACTATTTTGATCAATGTCTTTGCCCTCGCAATTTACACAAAAAAACTTCTCATTGATTGTTATCATGATTAAAAAAAAATTTATGTAATCACTAAAACACATTTTTAAATACTCTTAATGTAGCTAACACTTCTGTTTTTACCTATTGGCTTCTGTTTATTATAAAAATCTAATAAGATTTCATTTGAGACTTAAATTTTAATTTCTCTGAAACCTCAAATTTTATTTATTTCAAGTGCAAGTAATAAAAACTTTAATATCAGTTTCACGCTGCATCCCGCACACGACAAGGTAGACAGAGGGAAGTGTTAAAACACTCGCCACTTTCAGCCGAATTTTGATGGCATTTCGTATTAAATAGTGGAACTCAACGCCGCGCTTTCCCTCGACACCAGACCGAAGAAATGGAAATATAAATTTGAAGTAAATATTTCATTTCATCGAGTGGGGATTGACCCCACAACTAGCTTGCTTACAGTCGCACTTCCTCTGCGCCATGACTAGCCTCAGTCTAGAACTTGGAAGTGTCATTATATGTAAGGACGAAGTTCTTTACACGGGAGTTTATTTAATTAGACATGAATTAAGAAGATAAAGTGAGTAAAAGTAATTATTAGTAATAGTAAATATTAAATAAAAATAATTTAATTAAGTAATTACTCAGTACTCAACTGACCACAAAATTTTACATATAATTTTTCATTACTATTTCAATACAAAAAATCTTTCGGACAAAAAAAGCTAAAAGAAGTATTCATATAAAAATATTCTTTTAATTAATTAATACTAAAACTAAATAAATCATTTCGTTTCCTCTTCTCCATCACTGTGTAGAGATATTCCGGTATTGTTGACGGAAGCTTACGCCGCACTCTGTTCGAACCAGACAGATAAAACAATTACAAATACAAATAGTCCATTGAGTGGGATATAAAACCATAGAGATCTTGTATAGGCACGTACTAATTGTTCTACAACAGAGTTGCAAAAAGATAAGCGTTTCATATAAAACTGCATTTTATATGAAAATATATAACGGATGTTCCAATTTAATTTGTATTTAAAATGATTACTTTTAAATTATTATCAAATCAAACAAAATTTTAGCTTAAATCATAATATTTATAGATATAGATATTTTAGCCAATTAGATTTACACTATTCGCAATTTTTCAGGGGATTTCCCATTTCATAACGCAAAACTATACAATAGGATATTTTTGATATATTAGATGATATATTGTTGGATATTTCCTTGAATTGTAGTACAAATACAATCCAAGTAATTTTTTTATTTATTACTTAGATTGTATAATTACAATTTAAATAATTAATCGAAATTTAAAAAGAATATTTTTTCAAGTGCTGCATGTGTTTTATGTGGACTTTGCTATATCTGCGGTTAGCTGGCCAGTTTCGGTTAAAAATCAAGAAGAACGTTTGGCCGAGTCGATAATAACTTGTGTCGTTCTGTAAATTTTTTTGATCCACAAGTATAAAATCATCCGACCCCGATATAGTAATAATAATAATTATTATTATTAAAATACACATTTACTTATTAATATTTACTTTATATGTTTTAATTTTTGATAAGATTTACATTAAAGATGAATACTAAGGTGTTAACATTATTTTTTTTAATATCGCAGACGGGCACATAACAGCCTGGAAACCTAGTGTTAAGACACTCGTCCGACATCCATTTCAGACACTTCTGTTTCTCACTTTTCGCCGAACTCTGAAGGCATTGCGTGTTGAGAGTATTTAGTATTTTAAAATAATAGTTGAAATATTATTTCTTTACAATCTTCTACATTTTTTTTACAATTAAGCATCAAATGTGACAATATCTTTAAAACAAGGCGTAACTTGAAATTTTTATGAATTAAAATTGAATGTTACGTACAACTAGTGACAAAATTTTAACATTTTTAAAGCTTTTCTACTTTTTTACTCCTTACTAAATTAATTACAATATTTTCATCTTCTATATTTAAAAGTTTCGGTGTCGGTTTCGACCGAAACTGAGACCAAAGCCTTCAAGGTTCGGTTACGGCTAAACATGTTGTGTCGGTCGTCCACCATTTATAAGTTAGACAGCTTAGGACTAACATTTATGGCACGTGTTCTGCATATTGCAGGATAGGCATTCTCTCTGGGACCAAGGCAAATGCGCGGCGTTGAGTTCCGCAGCTCAACAAGCGAAGCCTTGAAAATTCAGAAATGGGAAAGTAGGGAACAGAGTATCTTAACACCCTCCTATCCTGCTGTGAGCGGGATACAGCGTGAAGCTAGAAAGAAATATATACTTAAAATAAAAGCGGCCTAATTCAACAACATTTTTCAAATACATCTTTTAAAAAGCTGCAACATTGTTCAAAAAAACGCTCACTATCACTAGCCCGTATAAACGTCATAAAATATAATGCACGAAAGCTCGTGTTTACTTAAAACATGAACTTATTCGTGCCGTTCTAGGTGTTAAGAAAGCTTTACACAAAGTTGCTTGCGAACTGTAATTTATGTTTCTCGCTTCTTTTCCGCTCAACTACGCCGGTCGGGCTTAGTAGTGAAAAATGTAAACTATATATTTAATTTCAATTAAACATGTATACAAATATATATATGTTATGATTTAATAATAACAAAGAAGTAATTAAAGCTATTTCTGTATCTAAATAGCAAAAGTTTGGCCAAATAATATATTTTTAAATATATAATTTGGTCATATTAATATAAATTCAGTTATAGTACTTAGTTGGTTCGGCTTTAGAAGAATAGTTTATTTTCAACGAATTCCGGAGAAAATCATATAGACAAGAAAAGTAAATAAGTTGCGCAAGTTGGTACAAGCGTGTGACTAAATATGACAAGTAATGGGTTCGATTCCCATTCCAGGAAATGAAATATTATAATTTTCAATTCTTTACTCTGGTGTCGAGGCAAAGCGCGGCGTTGAAGTCCGCCACTCAACACCCAATGCCTTCAGAATTCGGCGGAAAATGCGAAACGGAGTGTCTTAACACTAGTCTCTCTCTGCCTATCCTGCTACCTGCGAAATACAGCGTGATGCTGAAAAAAAAAATTAGTGACTATCCTGAAAATTTTTAGTTTTTCAGTCAATTAAAAATCTAGGAATGGAATTGGAATATTATAAAAACTAATTTATTAATATTAGTATTTAACATCGATGATTTATGATTACAATGTACTTTGATATGACATAAGTAGAATGGTCAACGAAGACGTCAATAATATTAATAATTTATATACTATTTTAAAATTATTCATTTATTTTAGTCTTCATATAGAATTTTTAAGCTTAAAATATAATCATTATTTCTAGCTACATTCATGAATCACGATATCAAACGATGCATTGGTTGCCTTAATATATATATATATTACATACACATTTTGAATGGAACTGTTAACTGTCGACGAGGATATGCTCCATTATATACGTGATGTTTAGATGTAGTTAAAATGGTTCGGCCAGTGTGCGTTTGATGCATTGCTTTACACGCTCATATGTGCCGCATTATCAAATATAAAGATTCTTTCGATTCAAAATGAAATATATTTAAGTATATGATTAAATTAAGAAATTAAAAATAATTTGTGTGTCCTATTTACTAATTATAATTTAAAAAAATCAGCTTCACGCTGTATCCCGCACACTGTAGGCAGAGGAAACCTATTGTTAAGACACTCCGTTCCCCACTTTCTGCCGTATTCTGGAGGCATTGCGTGTTGAGTGGGAGAACTCAACGCCGCGCTTGTCATCGACACAAGAGCGAAGAAATGAAAATATAAATTTAATTAAACATTTCGTGGATCGAACCCACAACCAGTCGGTTTACAGTCATACTTTGTGCCTCAGCGCCACGACTGGCCTATATAATTTATTACCATATTTTGTAATTTCACTTATTTCACGTCACCATATTAAAATATTCTTATGCAATGCAATATTTTAAAAAGTCTTGACTCCACAAACTTCGTATATCCAAATGCATTCAATGTCAAACGGCAACGAGCATGCACGCCCGGCAGTCGAGGTCGCCCATGCAATCAACTAATGCGTTCTGTCCGTCACCCGGGCACATTATTCTCACTTTCTTATTATGTTTTTTTTGCATAGAAATATGTTTATCAAAGTAAATGATTGTTAACGTTTTCGTTGTTTTTCTGAACATTTTCACGTGAAGGGTGTCTGAGATTGTTTTGTGTTAATTGTATGTCACAATATAATATGTTGCGGCGTTCAGTTCCGCGAATCAACACGCAATGATCGGAAAATTCGATGGAAAGTGGGGTACGGAATGTCTTAACACTAGGTTCCCGCTATCTACTCTGCTATCTGCGGGATACATCATGAAACTCAACAAAATTATATGTAAAATGCATAGTTTTGTTATTTTAAAAATTCCAGGGAACATTAATTTGTTTTATTGAAAATACATGCATTCTCAGAAACAACACTTACTTAGAAGTTCTAATGGATTTGAAAAACTCTTTACTTAGAAAATTGATTGGATGCTAATTAATTAAGTATTTTCAATTCCACGTATAAAACGTTAATAACTTTAGCCCTGACTCAAACGTATTAAAACGTCATATATATTTAAAGGCAAACAGTAAATTATATTTTGTATAACATTTTATATTTTAAACTTCATTAATACATTAAAATATTAAAAAATTACACCTCCACCCGTAACAATAAAAATGTCTCGTTTTTTTGCCCAAAAAATTCTTAATTGCGATTGATTCAACCGGGAACACAGTTTAAGTTCTTATTAATTCCTAAATATGTTTCTGTAAATATTTATATTTGTATATAAATAATATTTTCGTTCTGCATTTAATCCCAATAAAAAGTGCAGACCAGTATTTAAAATTAAGCCTCCATCCTCCGCCTCAATCCCTAGTCGTAATTATGACAAAGATTTAATCCTCTTAATCAAACTTTAAAAGCTTACCTTTTCATTAAATTGAATGAGAATTTTTCTATTTTTAAACTCCATGATGCTAGATACAATAGAAACGGTCAAATAATGTATGCATCTAGCTACAAGATAAATTGAATGTTATTATATTATCAACGAATCTCTATATATCTCTATGTAACTGCTGGTGTAAATATCATGTATAATATACGGTTATGTGACAATCTATGTTTTATAACAACTAGTGGCCCGCCCTCGCTTTTCTTATGCCTCGTTAGTTTGACGCTCGCTAATTGGAAGCCGCTGATGGGTTTTAAATTTTAAATACTTAAGTTGTGTAACATTTTTAGGGTTCCGTACGTTTTAAGTAAAAAAGGAATCCTTATAAGAACACTGTGTTGTCCGTCCGTCTGTCTGTCTGTCAAGAGCCTTTATCTCAGGAACGCTTGGAAATATCGAGTTAAAATTCAAACCATGTACTCATTTATAGTCTCTTAATTTCCTGGAAAAATAGTCTTTCTACATTTACTTAAGAAAAAGATATGGCCGTTTATATCTCAAAAATGCGTATTTTGACACTATAAAGGGAATAAAAAAATCTGAAAACTATACATTTGTGGTTAACACCAAGAAAATAATAGTCTTAAAAGGCGGGTAAAATTTGGTATTAAAGCAGCTAGTTCAAGTGAGATGTCAGATGAAATGGCTAAGCTAAGCTTGAATTTCAGAAAAAGCTCGAGGCCTCCAATTATTGTACAGAACCCTCGGTGGGCGAGCCCGACTCACGCTAGTCCGATTTTTTCATATACTAAATATCTAAAATAAATAAAATCATTATCCTGTATTAAAAATCAAGTATCAAAATATTATTAAAATATTAGTTTAGGAAAACATAAAAATTTATACGTAGCGGATGGTTTTTAAAAAGCGCATGTTTTTTTATACGTTTCCTAAATTAGTATTTTTCTTTCCTAAGTGTGGGTTAACGCTTTAAATATGTTAAAAATAATATTAAAATGACATTTAATATAATTTTAATATGAGATACTCAATATACGAAAGATATTATTTAAATAATATGTTATAAAAAATGATCAGCTTCACACTGTATCCGGCACACAGCAGGGTAGGCAGAGGGAACCTAGTGTTAAGACACTCCGTTCCCCACTTTCTGCCGAATTCTGGAGGCATTGCGTGTTGAGTGGCAGAACTCAACGCCGCGCTTAACCTCGACACCAGGGCGAAGAAATGGAAATATAAATTTAAGTAGATATTTCATCGCTCGAGTGGGGATCGAACCCACAACCAGGTCGGTTTTACAGTCACACCTCGTGCCGCTGCGCCACGACCGGCCTCTTTATATATGGATGATATTTCCATATAATTTTATATAGCGGTCTGTGAAGCTAAATCCCATAGAAGGATATGTTTATATTTAAACTTCTTCGTCCTTTTTTCATCATCAGGTATATCAGCTACACAGTTTCGTGAACAGTAAATATAGTACATAGTGATTTGTCACTCGGTATTTCCGGTCGATACTGCAATGTGTCGGAAATGCTCTAGAACTATTATCATTCGCCTAAAATTGCTTCACAATAGTATTGTAATTTTATATACCGAATATGTACATATATGCATATAAATTATTTTGTTTATACAAGCTTTTAGCTGTTGCCCAATAGTCAAATATTTAAATAAAGAGAATAAAAAAGCTAGTTAAATGAGAGTCGAATTCGCATACCGAGGGTTCCGTACCAATTTCTGCATTGTATGTCAACGGGAAGTACAACTTATAAAAGCGAACAAACTTAATTTTGCGGTGCTTTATTGGAATATGCACACCAAGCCAATAATACAAAATTTAAGGCTATTATTTTTAAGGATATAACTACAAATGTATATTTTTTTATCTTTTCCTGAACTAGTACTACCTGTATATGCTAGCTGCCTTATTCCATAAATCTAGATCAACCGGAAGTACTCTATTAATTTTGATTCTCTTTTATAGGGTTGAAATATGCGTTATTTGCTATATAAAAATTTTAAACGTAAATGTAGAAACAATTTTTTTTCAGACAATCAAGACCGTAGATCTGAGTACATGGTTTGAATTTTAACTCGATATCTCCAAACGTTCCTGAGATAAAGGCTCTTGACAGACAGAGAGACGGAGGGACAACAAAGTAATCTTATTAGGGTTCCTAATTTCCTTAAAAGATACGTGACCCTAAAAATTAACAGAGTTGTGTATTTTCACATTGTAACTACCCGAGGCTACCTTGACCACAGGTACAGTGGGTTACATCGAAACGATTAACATGCCACTACAGACCATAGTGTCTTTCTCAAAAAGATTTTTTAAATTTATACCAGTCATTCTAGATATTAGCGTGTTCAGCCAAACAAGCTCTTCAACTTTATAATATTAGTATAGATATAAAATTAAAATTAGATCGAAAACTTTGATCTTTTTAACCTTTAATTCAATTAATCTCAGCAGATTTATTCATCCATGGTACAGGCATATCAGACAGTTATATCAAAAGTCACTTCAAACTGACTCGAAACTCTTTTAGGGATAAAGCCTTATAACCTTTATGACTAATAGACTGTTCTATTTATAACTCAATGTTGTACTTGCTCGTTCTATTGTGACAAACGATATGAACGTTGCATTGGCAGGCTTTGAAATGCATTACTAAGGGTATTATAATATGTATTTTGGGCTCATAATTAGAACGCAGAAAGCAGTGATTTTTAGATATAGATAAATTCAAGTCCAAAGTTATTACTTGGAAATGTATTTTGTGTGTAAACGTGTAAATTTTAACGTAGCGGGATTCGTACACGCACCTATTGGAAACCGTCTAAGCGATCTGATCACTGTGCTTTGTTACACTATACTTGTTTATCGTAAATAATAATAATATCTGTAGAGAATTTTTTACAAATTTCCACAGAAAATTAGATTTTTTTAGGTGTCTTCCAAAAAATATTTTTGTTTTCTCGGTGTGGAAAAACGCTTTAAATATATTATCGATAATATTTTTTGGTGGCTTAATTTTGGTTTATTTTTAGATTGTCTTGAGTAATTAATTTAATTATTCGTCCTTTGAACTGTATAAAAAAAGTGTTGATGAAAATTGGCTTATAAAAAAGTAGTTGAAGATACGAACATATTATAATAGAGTTTTCTGAGACCCTCTTGAGACGGTTCTTCAATTCTTTGTTTGATATATTCCAGTACACGAAAATTATTTTGTTTATTTTTATTTTCACATATATAGTATGTTATGGGCACGTTTTAAGCTATTGATCTTTCTTTAGTTTAGAGTACCTACTTAAACAAGAGAAATAAATAGACCGAAAATGGAGTTTTTTTATAAATTAAATTAACATGACACTGTATCCCGCACACGGCAGGGTAGGGAGATGGAATCTAGTGTTAAGACATTCTATTGCCCATTTCCCGCCGAATTCTGGAGACATTGCGTGTTGAGTGGCGGAAGTCAACGCTGCGCTTCGCCTCTGGAAATATTTCATTTCATCGAGTGAGGATAGAATCCACAACCAGTTGCGTTGACAGTCGCACTTTTTGCCCTTGCATCACGACTGCCCTCAATGAATAATAATATAGAAAATAAAAAAATGTTTATTTTCCATATTATTTAAAATAATACTTCTTTCTTTTTACTATCTGAATTCGACGTTTTCTATTTGCTTATAATACACACATGTGGCGTAACCTGAAGAAATTAATATATTTATGATGTTATCTTTGTAATGTTATGACGTTACTGATTCACGAAAAATTTAAATTATTAATTATAGTAATTGCTTTTTAAAGGTTAATTACGACTCTAAGTAAGTTGTATGTTAAAATAAAAATTTTAACGTACCACCTAAATTTAGTTAGTTTTTCAATTCAATGAATGTGTGTTCAATTGTTATAATATTGGGTGAACCTTTACGAAAAAACATATTCTTGAGTAGATTGTGGAATCATATAATTTAGATAATTAAAAAAAGGTGGTTTAAAGTTTTATGCTATTGAATTAAAAACGTTTGTTCCCTCCTCTGGCCCTAAAGACTTCCTGTAACTGATTTTGTAGTCGGGCCATTTCTGGGAACATCCCAGAAGAAGGCTTTGTGAAATATTCTGCAACTCCTCAACAGCAGAATGCAGCATAGGAACTGGTGTACTATTCCAGAGCCATATTTTAAGATTTTGGCATTCATTTTTAATAAGGTTATGGTCAGGAATTTGAGACAACCATGTTAATCGCTGAATATTCACTTCATTCCAATAATCAATCGGTGACAACTCTTGATAATTTTGATAATTACTACTTTTGTTATTTGATACAATCCACCAACCCAAGTACATGAGAAAATAATATTAACTTTTTAATAATCATTTTAATTTTCCAGGAATATTTTAACTTAATAAATATTAGAAAGGCTAGTCTCAAAATAGCATTTACTTGGAAACGGATTTATACGGTTAGATATAACGACCGAAAGAATTGTCAAGCTGAAATTGAATTAGTGCTTCCACTGAATGGTCACCGGTGACGGGTGGGATGGAGTGAGGAAAACTCCCCTTGCTCTTAATTTAAACTGACAAATCTCTAGTTGGAGCTGACGTTGTATTCTATTTCATTCTATATTATACAATTTGTGCTGTCTCTTGAATTAATTAATGCATTTGCTATTAGTTAGTTAATAATGATATTATGAAACGTAACATGCTTCAAATTTGAATAAAAACATCTATAGGTATCCGATCATAGTTAAGGAAAAAAATTATTCACGATTTACATATTATTTAATTTATTAAGTTAAATAAATAAAAATATATGTAATATGCGAAAGACATGTTCATCACGAAAGAATTTAATGATTGGATGAGGGATCCAACTCACAATCTCCGACTGTCCAGTCGAAGGCTTTAAATATTATTATAAAATGTAGCTCTAAGGCCAGTATTATAATTTTAATTGAAGTGAGTTTCTAACTATTATTTACCATTGTTACCATTTCTGTTTCTAGATGGACCGTGCTAACCGAAAGTATATTCTAACACAAGGACCGCTCGCCTTCACTGTGCCCCATTTCTGGTTGATGGTGTGGGAGCAGAACAGTCGGGCTATTCTTATGCTCAACAAGATAATTGAGAAGAACGAAATTAAATGTCACTGGTACTGGCCGCATGGCATTGGCGAAGATGAGAAATTTGTTCTTTCCGATGTTCAACTGACCGTCGAGCAGATCAGCGAGGAGGACTGCAATTATTACACAACCCGAGTTTTCAGGTGAGTTTTCACTTTAGTCGCCTATTAAATATTTATTCAATAGAAAAACTTTCGAAGAACACTTCAAAAGACTCAATATTCCTTTAGTGAAAATTCAAGGAATATCAGCTAGCGTAATTGTGAAGTCGCGTCGCCTGGCACACTGCGAAAAATATTTCATATAAGTAAGTCATAGTAGGTCTTCAATACGGCGCGCTTAGAGCGAACGTAGGTATTTATTATTGCGTACAACATGCACAGAACGAAGGTTTCCCGGAAGCCAATTATTGAATGCCGTACCTCGTCATTCTTTTGACCGGAAATGCAAAACCTTGTTTTCTGCTGTCCCGGCGTTTAGCTGGAATGTATGTCAATGTACAAAACATCGATATATTTTATACTTGCACTTGCATAAATTTATATATTAATCTAAAATCTTATCACTGTATTTATAATTTATATTTCCATTTCTTCGCTCTGGTGTCGAGGACAAGCGCGGCGTTGAGTTCTGCTACTCAACACGCAATGCCTCCAAAATTCGGCAGAAAGAAACGGAGTGTCTTAACACTTCCCTCTGTCTACCCTGCAGTGTTCGGGATACAGCGTGAAGCTGATTTGATTTCTTATAACTGTTCATAGAAGAATATTCAGTCATAGTACTGTGAGCTTACTGGAGTTGACCATGGAACATTATCAGAAAAGAAAATCACCCTAACAAGAATCGATTAACTAGCGGTTAATAAATCTAATAGAAACGCTTATATTCATATGTTTTCATATACTTTAGCTATATTGCTGTTGCGATTTTATCAAAGATCAAAGGCAATTTTAATTGAACTCTATTAATGAAATTACAATGGAGCCAACTAGAATGCTTCGCTTATATTGCTATGTTATTATTTACGTATAAGACTGCAAGGCGAAAAAATTTTCTTTTGTTTTATTATTATTAGCGAATTTTCATGTATATTTTTAATTGAAAGCTATAAAAGAGGCTTCTATTGTACGTGATCTTCCTTTGATAATGGCGCACGTGGAGAACGAACGCAATGAGCCAAAGATTATAGATAAAATTCTATGATTGTATGACTTATTCATCCCAACCATTTATGTGTCATACAATTTTTATTTTGCAATATTAACATTATTTACAAATTTTTATATAAATGTTGAGGCCGGTCGTGGCGCAGCGGCACGAGGTGTGACTGCAAAACCGACTGGTTGTAGGTTCGATCCCCACTCGAGGAGATGAAATACTTACTTAAATTTATATTTCCATTTCTTCGCTCTGGTGTCGAGGTTAAGCGCGGCGTTGAGTTCTGCCACTCAACACGCAATGCCTCCAGAATTGGGCAGAAAGTGGGGAACGGAGTGTCTTAACACTAGGTTCCCTCTGCCTACCCTGCTGTGTGCGGGATACAGCGTGAAGCTAATTTTTTTAATTTTTAATATAAATGTTGAGGCCGGTCGTGGCGCAGCGGCCCGAGGTGTGACTGCAAAACCGACTGGTTCGATCGAACCCACGATCCCCACTCGAGAAGATGAAATATTTACTTAAATTTATATTTCCATTTCTTCGCTCTGGTGTCGAGGTTAAGCGCGGCGTTGAGTTCTGCCACTCAACACGCAATGCCTCCAAAATTCGGCAGAAAGTGGGGAACGGAGTGTCTTAACACTAGGTTCCCTCTGCCTACCCTGCTGAGTGCGGGATACAGCGTGAAGCTAATTTAATTTTTAATTTTTAATATAAATGTTAATGGTTACTCAGAGTTAACAACTTTTGCTTCTGTTTGTTAATAATATATTCTACTATCCTGTATGCCGCAAAGGGTTAGAACTAAAATAAATACATACATTTGCAATTTGATTTGCGAATGTCTCTTGTGAGTACCCGAATATTGCAGAGATACATTACATACGCCTATGACATTGTATTACAATGATTATTTTGTCATTTCAAAATATAGAAAGCTAAGAATGTGGTCGAGGCCATCATAGCGCAGAGGGACAAGCGTGCTACTGCAAAGGCGGTGCGGTTGTGGGTTCAATTCCCGATTCGGGGGAATTAAATATTTAATATTTTCATTTTATCATTATGGCGCTGGCAACAAGGCAGAGTGTGTGATTAAGTTCCGCCACTCAACACGCTATGCTTCGAGAATACGGTACGGTAACGCTGGTTGTTGATGTACCAGTCGGGCTGAATATATTTACTTATATAAGGCTATTATAACGCAATTAGGATATGTGGCGATGTCTGTGGGTTCGATTCCCTTCTGACTTCTCAATGCAGCACGTACTCGCGTACAATTCGTACGTTGGATTCCCACTCGAGGAAATTATTATATTTTTTTTATTTGTCCACTCTAGTAAGGGAAATTGATTTGTTGAGTTCTACCAGTCAACGTGCAATATACATGTACAAGGCGGAGTATGTAAGTTCTCGGCACTAGATTCACTGTTCTAGACTCTCTGTCCACTATGCAGCAATAATAATAAAGTATGAAGCATAAAAAGATGGTGCATGTATTAAATTTGAGGTCGTCGTCGCGCAAATGCAATTGTAATGCGACGGTTGTGGGTTCGATCCCCGCTTGGAGGAATTAATTATTATTCTTCTATTTTTTACTATTTTCATTTCTTCGCTCTGACACCTGGCCTGGCGTTGAGTTCCTCCACTTAAACGCAATAATGCCTCGATAAATTCCGTGAAAAGTGGGGAACGGAGTGTTTTAACATTATCCTTCCTCTGCCTACCGGATATAGTTTGAAGCTGAAAAAAATAAATATTATTTATAATTACTAATTGCTTTGCGAAACTGTTAACAAGTTACAGCGAGCTTTATAATAATTTATTTTAATGCGAAAGTTACATTTTCTCTAAGATTTTTTTAGTATGGTCTTTTTTGATTAATTTCTAATCGAATATAACATTGCGAAATGTATTTATTTATAAGTATTCTATATAAGCTTATAATATTTGTAAGTATTATTGTAGCAGAAACTTCAAAAGCTTCTATTCATATACTAAGTCTGTATATTGATTTTCATTATAAGAGGCTTATGTTCTTCAAAAAATGTTTTTATCATATTTATTGTGTAAATACAAAACAAGATAATCATCATTATTATTATTATGTTACTTAGTTGTTTGAGTCGTGGGGCACAGGCACAAGCGTGTGTTTGTAAACGCGACGATTGTGGGTTTGATTCCCATTCCAGAAAATGAAATATTTAATTGAGTTAAATTCCACCACTCAACATGCAATGCCGTAGAATTCGGCGTTCACTATCCGCCGAATGGAAGCCTGCTATATGCGAGATACAGCGTGAAGCTGAAAAGAAATATGATTTTCATATACACACTTTCCAGTTTCAATCTTTATAAAAACTTAAAAATTGCATCTGTCTTTAAAGAAAATATTTTATGTAAAGAATTCATACCTAACCTATGGTTTCATTTCTTGTGATTCTTTCTTTCTGGTTATTTTTTTTAAATTGCTAATTATATCGCTTCTGATTGTATATCAAATATATTTTTAATTTTTGTGTTGATTTCCCAAAATAGTATAATAAATAATATCTTTATTCGTATTAATATGTTTATTTATCTAATATTTAAAATATTTAGGACAAAAACTAAAATGCTAAACCTGAAAAAATCGATCTCTTCTAGAATCTTCGATATGGTGAGCTCAGAGAGTCGCGAAGTAGTACAGTTCCACTACACTACGTGGCCAGATTTCGGGGTGCCCACTTCCCCAGTGGCGTTCCTCGAGTTTCTGAAGAAAGTCCGTTCCTCCGGCGCCTTAGACCCAGACGTGGGACCGCCGATTGTACACTGCAGTGCTGGTATCGGAAGATCTGGAACGTTCTGCTTGGTTGACTCTTGTCTTGTTATTGTAAGTAGTTTTTTTTTCTCAACGAATAGTGTTGAATTAGTTTGGAGAAATATTTGCTTGATGTTTGTTTAGAGTAAATGGTTATTCTTTTTCTAGAAAAAAAATCATGAAACACTTTCTTTTTGTCTGAATACTATAAATTTTCTTTTTCATAAAGATATGAAATTGTAGAAATAAGATGAGGTAAGTAAAGTAGAGACAAGTTTTCTTTACTATTGTGAAGTGATTGTCTTAATATACGATGATAGTGGGTTCCACCACCAGCCAATTGAATGCTATATTTATTTATGTAATAATTATCTCATTTCCCCAGTTTGCTAAGTCTAAACATTGGGTTCGGTTATTCAATATTCAATCGAAATTGGAGAACGGAGTGTCGAAAATACTAAAATATATTAGTCTCAAATAATTCATTACCTGTTAAGAATGGTGGCCCTAAGTTATATATAATTTCAGATCGAGAAGGAAGGTTTGGGAAGCGTGAACATCCAGCAGATCCTACTGGAGATGCGCAAAGATCGCATGGGCCTCATACAAACCCCAGACCAACTACGCTTCTCATACCAGGCCATTATAACTGGCTCTAAACGATTTGATCCCAATTTCGTGAGTATTGTTATTAATATTTTCCTTTCCTTTTTTTATATTTTCTAAGAGTAAAATTTCGTTTGTCATTCGTGATAAAATGTCGTTATTTGTATAATTGTGTAAAGAAATCAAGCACCTAAAGGCTTTTACAGAACTTATATTTCTTCCAGAGTTAAATACTGTTAAGCTTGTACAATGTCTATCTTAAATTCTAATATAATATATCATTCTAGAGATTCTCTTTATTCTTCCGCTCCAAGTCTAAAAGTATATCTAATTATTATAAAATATTATCATATAGTTATTATAATTTTTCGACTACATAAAGCGTCATTTTTATTAATGTTCTCTCTTGACAGTTCTATTTTATTTCTTTTAAAAACATCTTTTTATTCAACAAAGAGGTTGATTTACATTTTTATAACAAATTATTGCGAATATTAAAACTAATTAATATAAAATCATTACATTCGTCAGTAAGTTTTTCTCTGTTATAGTTTATGTTAATCGTTTTTTAAATATTTTTTTCCGTCAACGGACGGATGACATGACGGACATCAAGCAACTTTGTTTGCATAGTATTTTTCCCGTGTTTTTTACCTAACAGAAATTTCGGGAAATCGGGAAAGATTTGCAATGTCTGACAGTCGTTTAGTAAGAATCTGTTTTATATAAATGTGTTATTTCCAACCCACCAGAAAGACGATGGCAAGCTGGAAGAGAGCATATACTCGACCGTGGCGGATGAGGCCCCCGAGGAGGAGGCCCCGCCGCCGCCGCCCCGCGCTGAGAGCCTCACCCGCGCCCCCGCGAGGCCCCTCCCCGCTATACCCACTAGCGCCTCACTTGGTACAGAACTATTGTATTCATTTTTTTTAAATGATGCACTTAGTGTTATGGCACTTTTATTAACGTTTGCGTTTGTGGTTAAGTAAGTAGGAGTAGGAAAAAATATGGAGTGCTGTATTGGATAAATAAAAAAATATTGTAGGCCGATCTTGGCGCAGGGGCACAAGAGTGTGACTGTAGACGCGTTGTGGGTTCGATCCCTATTCGAGGAAATTAAATTTATATTTTCATTTCCTCGCTCTGGAGGCGAGGAAAGCGAGGCGTTGAGTTCTGAAACTCAACACGCAAATTTGTAAATTAATTATTTGAAAAAAAAAGTCCTGCTAACCTTCTTGCATTGGTTCTCCTCAGTTCTGAGGTACTAACTTTAGCCAAACAGTAGTTAATTATTTGACGTTCAATAAAATAATCGTAAACTTTTTATATTGAATATAATTACTTGACTTTTATTTAGATTTCTTGAAATATTAAATTCTTTGCGAGAATTTCACCCACAACCGAGATTATTGATTGTCAAATGATTATGGTATTTTTATATGTGACATGTGCATTGAAAGTACACTGTATATGTAACAATAGACGCGGATATTTCTCTTCTCTGATAAAATTTTATATGGAATATTTCTCAAAACCTATATATATGAATTGTAAGAAGTGTAACCTTTATATATGAAGTACATACTTTAAAAATATCCTGTTCATAGGTAAAAACCTTCAAAATATTAGTCATTAACGTTCAACAAAGATTTTTTTAACAATACGCTGTATCCTAAATGTAGCAGGGTAGGCAAAGGAACCTAGTATTAAGACACTTCCTTCCAAGCGCCGCCTAATTCTCGTGAAATTGTCTGTTGAGTGACAGCGAAAAATTATATAATAATTTATTCACTCGAGTAGGAATCGAACGCCACGACGGCCTACAAAGAAAATAATTACTATATAAAATATTTATTCCCCAGGTAACTTAAATTACGCGCAAGAGAGCTCCAGCTCAGACGAGGAACCGCCGACGCCGCCAGCACGAGATGCTCCAACACCGGTGTCCTCAGCTGACGATGAAGACGAGGAGCCGGCTAATGCTGACAGGTATGTGTTTTATATCAAATAGGCAATTTCGAACTTTGTTGCTTTTTTGTTTAAAGAGTTATGCTACACTGAGGATATAGATATTTTTTTAGAAAGTGTATTAAAATTTGAACAATCAGGACTTAAACCTGCGGCTCTCTCTTACCGTCAATGCGCTCTGACCACTGAGCAATACGTTTTTCTCAAGCTAATTGTGTGCGGAGGGCTAGAGTGTTTTAAGCGGAACTCAACGTCGCGCCTTGTTATATTCTTTCTTCATAGTGGAAATCGAACTTACAATCTTCGCGTCTACGGTTAGGCCGCTGTGGTTCTTTTTACACTTCTTATAATCCATAGATATTTTCAGTCAGACAAGCCACAAAGCTGTTTGTTTAAAAGAAAAATTTTGTAATGAGTTAATATATGTATATTACATTATATATTTACCTTTAAAGACATATAATATATAATACAGACTAATAATAATATTTAAAGCAATATATAATAATATATTTAATTCTTATCATTATAGAACACAACAAATTATATTAATGTACTTTCAGACATGGTTCTTATAAATTTACTTAAATTACATTAATTACAGTTATAGGTAAAGTATAGAATAAAAAATATATATACTTAGCATTCCTGTAACAACACGTAGCGTGAAACGCTCCAGTACTCCTCGAATAAATTAGTAATTCAACAATAAATTTTAATATATTTACACTAAACTATAAACATAATAATACATGTGTATTTACTATATATTTTTCAGTTCGAACCCCGAAACAGGCGATACATTGCGGCGGCGTCGAACCCGCGACCTCGCGGACCGTGTGTCCAGTATGAAGAAGCGAGCCCGCGACGCCGAACGATGGCACGCCCTCAAGAGGTCACTATACAAGCCACTTACCATCACCTTCGGCTTCATACTGGCCGGCATTGTTATTTACACCTACGTCAAACATTAAACACACACACATACACGCATACACATACAACATATATACCCTGTTTACATGTATATTGTATACCACTATATAAACCACTCACTTCGATTTAATACTGGTCGGCATTGTTATTTACACTTATGTCGAACATAAAATATATACATACATACACTATCTTTTTGTTAAATATTAAACGTTCTCTTGAATATTATATTTAATATTAATTTATATGTATATAAACTAGCGACCCGCTCGCGGCTTCGCCCGCTTGAATTACATTATTATACACAATTATTTACTAATTTGAATTACTTTTGGTTCTAGTAACAATATAATTTTAAAGATCCATCCCTACATTGTAAATTTAAGCTTCAGCCAATGCCAAATAAAACAATTATTTTGTAGCAATTTTGTGAAATAAAATATTTTATTATTGTTATAACTTTTCTAACTAAATGTTGACGGAAGTTTACCAAAACATATTGTATTTTGGTAAACCTGCATTTAAATCGGTTAAGCCATTTCTGAGATTACATGCATCAACAGTCAAACAAAATTCTATTTCTTTAATAAATGTCTCCCATTAATGGGTATTCTCTCAATATTCCACGTACAGACAGCAATCAGTTACAATTTGATTATATGCATAGATAATACTGATATGAATCATTCCACTATTTAATTGTGTGTATTATAGAGCTTTTAAAAGTGTATTTACAGTGTCGGCTAGCTTATTTAAAGTACTTTCGGAGTGTCGGCCATTTTGAGTAGGAATCGGTCCTTTACATATTACATTCATTCATTCATTCTAACATTCACTTGACTATTTTTACACTGAAATCACTCATTCGACGATATATTTCTTTATTTGTTTATTGATTTGTCGACTTTGTAGTGTAGCTGTTTATTAGTTAATAGATTTATATAAGTATATATATATATTTGACTTTGTTCTATTATTGTTCAATACTTGACACGTTTGTTAACATGGAGGCAACTTGTAGGGATAGGAATGTTTAGCATTTAGATTATTTCATTTTTTTTATATATTTTGTAATGGGAGGTACGGTCGTGTACAGTACAGAGTGCTGTCTGGTAAATGCATTTTTTTTTTAATTTTTTTTTTTTGATTAGATTCTAATTTATAATACAATGAACTTTGATAATCTGGAAAATTGAAGACTAATAATATTCCGTCTGATTTTTTGCAAAATAAAAATTTATAATGGTGATCCTGTTGTATCGCCCGCTGATTAATTATTTTGAGTTTCAATAAGTATTTTCTTTCAACTATTTTATTATTAAAAGGTAATATATTAGAACTGCCCACCTTTATAACATGTCAATTACTGTTCTTATGTCATTTAGTTATAAAATTAAACGGCGATAGTCGATTCTCTCGAACGTTCCAACAGCATTTGTTAACAAATTATGAAATGTTTCTTCTACTTTTACATTACTATTATAATACATTTTGTATAATTTATATGAGTATTACGAAAATTATACGACATCACGTTAGTTATGTAGATTTTAATAGTTTTTTTTTATTGTTGTGTCAGCACTGCTTGAGTCAGCCTCCACGACTGCCAACACATTCTAAATTAATGACTAAGTGACCATTAAATTATTATATAAATAAAACTTTTTGGACAGTTTTTGTCCTGTCTGTTTACAAATAATTTTGATTTGACAAATAAATTTAATTTTATATGAGTTTAGTGTTAATTTTTTTTTAAATATTATCGATTTTGCGTTATGAATTTCGTCGATTATTTTATTATACCTATTAAATGTTTACATTGGATGTCGTCGATATGGAAAACCAGTAATTTACAAAAAAATATACAAATTTAGGTTAATATGAGCTTAAATGGAAGTAGTGTAGCGTATCATATATTAGTGTATTGTATATTATGTATATGTATGTATATGAATATGTACAATTGTACCACCGCGTTATGTTACGCAGCGTGGAATATAACGAAAAGTAGCTCTTTTAACTCTATTTAAATATTCCTAAACATCTATGTGGATGATTATTATTGAAGTAAAATTTAAGTTGTATTTATAAGTGGAGTGGAGGAAGTCTGAATTAGATATTTTTCATAGTATACATTTGAGCACAGCGTGTGACGGTAAACGCAACTGTTGTGGGTTCGATTCCCAATTGTGGAAATTAACTATTTTTGTTTTTTCAAAGACAAAGCTCAGCTTTAAGTTGCGTCACTAAACACACAGTGTCCCGAATATTGGACGGCGCGTGAGGAACGGTGTGTCATAATACTAGGTTCCCTCTGCCCACCTTGTTATATGCGGAATACAGCGTGAAGCTATAAGAAAATGAATACATTTGTACACACCAAACTAATTGGTTTCACACATTGTCTATGAACGGACACGCGTATAACTAAATTAGGTATAATTTATTATAAATGTATAACAATATTATTATTTTTTAAATGCATTAAGTGATTATAAAATTTAAATATACATGTATTTTATAAATATTAGTAATTGTGTAACAAGTCAATAAGATCTCTGTAACGTCGCACATAATAATAATTAACGCTTAATACATTACAAGTTTTTTTTTCAATCGAGTAAATTTTGCATTTTGTTATTAACATATTGTTTTTAACATTTTGTTTTAAACAATTTGTTTTTAACATTTTGTTTTAAACAATTTGTTTTTAACATTTATTTTTTAATGTCCTTTAATATCTTAGTAAATGTTTATACTAATAGTTATTTGGATTGGAGAAACTCGATGTCCTATAGTTAGATGTATTATTTAAAATGGATAATTGATTGGAAATGTTAATTTTGTATTTCACATGCATGTGTGTCGTGTTGATTACGCATATATTGTGTTTATTAACCCAATAAACAACGTATTATTTGTTCTCTTACTTCTGTTTGGAAGTTCCTTTATACCTTCTTCCATGGTTGTTCTTAAAAATATTTTGTGATATATACATATTTTTTCAGCTTAACAGTGTAAACTTTGTTCAATTTACGAGATATTGCGCGTTGACTGGCGGAACTCAACTTCGCGCTTTATCTTTTTATCAGAGCGATAAAATGAAAATAATGCTTCCCCGAATGGGAATTGAATCCACAACCGTACTATTTATAGTCAGACGCTGTCCCACTGTGCCACGAGGATATACATATAATGCTTTATGATTACGTATAATGGTAAACACTGATTTTATTATTATAGTATTTAGTATCGTAATAAATAAAAAGTATATAAGTCAGCATTTTACTTTTCCTTATACGGAAATAAAAATAAACTATATTATATTGACTAATGAATTTATAATTAATATTGAGGTATGTCGTTTTTAAATATTTTTTTGTTGTATTTTGGGTAATTTTATATAACAACATTGATCCATATTTATTAAAATCACGTAACTATTGACATTTCTTACTTGAAAACAATGAAAAAAGTATTTGGTAATTTTACTCTTAGTATAGATACAAAACTTATTTAGATATCTTTACAAGTCCTAAATTGTTAAAAATAAAAATAAGGTTATTGATTTTGAACAGCAGTTTATTAATTTCAGGTTTAAGTCGGAGGAAAATACTAAAAGTGAAAGGCGCGAAGAATGAAGATAGTTTTATAGAATATGTTGAATAGAAAAAATATTTCAAGTTCAGAATAATTTCTTTAAGATTGGTTATTGGATTCAATACACATTTTATTTATATTTGATAATTGATACTTTCATACTAAGCTTAGTACTTAATTTGGTGCGTACGTTTTTTTTTAAAAAAGCCGCGCATATTTTTTTTATTGAATTTTAGTTTTATTTCATATTTCGCATAATATTTTTTTTTATATAGAATTTGTTGATTATTGACGTAGGACTTACTTTAAAAAGTATATACATAGTACAATTGACTTTGCATAAAGATAGTTTTTTCAGTTATTTATTTGTTTAACAAACTTTAGCCTCCATTTATTCATAGGGTAGTAAATTTTTTTCGTTTTTAACAAAGTAGTGTATATTAATGTGTGAATATAATAAGTTTTGAGTAGTAATTTTGATAATTTTATATGATAATCCAGTATAGTAGAGCGTATCATCAGTTAACACTATGTATTTTTCAATACACATTTTATTTATATTTGATAGTTGATACTTTCATACTAAGCTTAGTACTTAATTTGGTGCGTGCTTTTTAAAAAGCCGCGCATATTTTTTTATTGAATTTTTAATTTAATTACTTTTTTCGCATAATATTTTTTCTTTCTTTAGAATTTGTTGATTATTGACGTAGGAATTACTTTAAAAAGTATATAGATAGTACAATTGATTTTGAATAAAGATAGTTTTTCAGTTATTTAGGCGTAATTTATTTGTTTAACAAACTTTTGCCTCCATTTATTTACAGGGCCGTAATTTTTGTTCGTTATTAACAAAGTAGTGTATTTTAATGTGTGAATATAATAAGAGGATATTTTGAGAATTTTATATGATAAATCCGTATAGTAAAGCTTGTAATCAGTTAACACTATGTATTTTTCAAAAAATAAAATTTTCTATCAATTTCAAAGATTGATAGATAAAACTTTCGGTTCGGATGGATTTATAATAAATCTGAATATAAATTTTGTTTTGGTAAGTAGGTACATATAAATAAATACAAATTTAAATTTATTAACTCATTTCCCGCCATCCAAAAAACATGATAACAATATTAATTTCAATTATTTATTTATTTTGAAGACTCCATTTTGAATCTAGAATTTCTTACAAAATCAATATAGTTAACTACTGTAATTCTAGTTTTTCAAATAAATTCTCTGTCCAAATATTAAAATCGCAAATCTGCGTATTATTGACGCATCGTCGACGCATCTCTTGTAGCTAAACAGTTAAAATCTTTGAAGCCATCAAAAATTGTGGGTTCAGATGATCCTACTCGGAACGACGCTGTCTCGTCGCGACTTGAATCTTGTCTTTGAAAATGAAAAAAATAAATTATCTTTGGCATCTCTGTATGAAACATTTTTACTTATAATGCTTTTCCACATGAATTTTACTATGGTAGGGAAATTTTATTATGTTTACGAATTGTTATTAAATTATTAATTGAAAATATTACAGCAACGAATAAGGAAATAATATTAATTCCCGTAACTAGGGCGCTTCACCCTAAATATATCTTATGAAATATTTGGATGGATGGAGCTTAGTTAAATTCATACTTATTCAGAAAACATATAAAAAAATTTACGTAGCGGGAATTGAACCCGCTCCCCTTTGAAAACCATCCAAAGAGGCGCGGGTTCAAATCACGCAACGTCCAAATTTAATACGCTTTTTTTAATATTTTGTTAAATTCATCTAAAAATTAAACAATATATGTTATAACTGAATAATAAACAAGATATAAATTCTTATTTGTAAAAAACAAAAACAGAACGATCTAGATCAGAAGTATCATTGAGTAGCTGCATGTGATGAAAGAATAATTAAAAGTAAATGAAGCAAGTGTGGAGAGTAAGAGGTGAAGGCCTGAAGGAACCTTTGTTGACCTAAAACACGTAAAGTCACGTAAAACACATGAGGACCCCCGGAGCGTATGTATGGAGAGGTTGATTGTATAAAAAAAACGAAAGGCGTTTGTTATATCAACTGTGGCGTTTCATGTTGTTTCTTTAATACATTGAAAAAAAGATAGATGAAAACAAATGCTCCATATATCTTTGACGAGTTACAAAACATACTTTTTTATGGCTTCATCCTGTATACCTTACATATAATTCCCATTGTGATACTTCTGTTTCCACTTTCTGCCGAATTCTGGAGGTGTTGAATGGCGGAACTCTACGCCGCGCTACGCCTCGTTACCAAAGCTAAATACTAAATAATAATAGTTAAATACTAAAATTTTTGCTTTCCTGAAGTAGGAATTGGACCCACGACTCGTCGCGTTTACTGTCCCACACTTATCCCTGCACCACGACTGCCTTAAAAGCAAAACATACTTTTGTAATTCTTTTTAACTTTCGACGTAAAAATAAGTGTTGTGTTTGACCTGTTTTTGTGTCATTGTAGCTGATGAACAATGGGCTTTTATAACTTCAAAATAATGATATACAATGCCAAATAAACTAAGATCATAACTCGTCAATATTAAATTACATATTTGAATTTTTCAAGCAGTAATTTTTGGCAGCTACTACTCTACTTTTGAGATGATTTCAACTTATTGGCAAAAGCGAAATACCTAATCGTTAGTCAGTAGTCAGTTGAGTCAGTTTCATTAATACCTAAATAATCAATGGTTTTTGTAAATTTACCCGAAAAAAGGCCGTTGTCGCGCAGTGGGACAGTGATTGACTGAGTCCATAACAAACCCAATGGTTGTGGGTTCGATACGTGCTTGATATAATTAATACATAAATTGAGCGATACCTGCAGAACGTATGTATTATCTTAATTCTAAAGTGCCCATTTTAATATATGCAGGTGATGAGTGAAACAGAAAATAAAACAAAAGTTAAACACAGATCATGGTTACTTTATTTTAAACGGCCATATTATAAATTTCAAGACGTTTTCATACTACTAGATACAATTTATAATACAAGATACACTGACTACGGTCGAATCATATTTTGAAATGCTTTCCTTTATACTTTTTTATATACGTATAGTATTATTACGGCGCTGAGTTCCGCCACGAAGTGCGCAACGTCTCAAAATCGTACGTTGTGTGGAGAAGGGAGTCTCGACACTAGGTTCTTTTGACTACCCTCTATGCCGGAATAGGCGTAAAATTGAACAGTAAATTATATGTTCATATACTCGAACTTAACATCTAACATTCAAAGAGGCACGAGAAAACAAACAACAAAGAAAATCTAATAAATCATATCATCATCGAGACAAGAATGCTGAACTTATTAATATCACTTTGCAATTTTTATTAACATTTAATTCTAGAAATAATAAAAAAAAATATTGTATATATTAATAACTAAGTTTAAGCGCGGCGTTGAGTTCTGCCACTCAACACGCAATGCCTCCAGAATTCGGCAGAAAGTGGGGAACGGAGTGTCTTAACACTAGGTTCCCTCTGCCTACCCTGTTGTGTGCGGGATACAGCGTGAAGCTAATTTAATTTAATAACTAAGTATTAAACCATTCACCATTCAGAATAGATTTGAAAACATCAAGAGCCGCTTCGACCGTCGTCCGTACATCCACCGTACGATTCGATAACAACTACAAATGGCACATCAACTGGCTAAGTAATCATTTGGTTACATAAATCAACAGTTTTCAACGTGAAACAATATTTTTTACTAAATCTTACATTTACTATACATTTAATAAACACCAACAGCAAATTTAAATAATCTATGGATAGGGGATATCGATTTTTCTACTTTTTTTTTTAATATAATTAGGAAGCATTGCATTAGTACTGTATTATACGGGTAAGGTAAAACATCAATATTTTGTGCTACGGAATGTTGTATTTATCAGAATACTAACCGTTGTATAATATTATATATAGACGTTTTCCTTCTTTTTTTTAAATAACATTTTAGTAAATCGTCATTTAAGTTTTTTCTATTTTACACTTAAAAATGGAGTAAAGTTTCATAAACTTCTTTTTACAAGCAATTTTTACTTTTTTAAAAGGGTAACCCTGTTTATTATTATTGCCTACACTTAATTTTGAAGGAAACTTGCCATAAAGGCTTTAGGACGAACGTTAAGGGTTTCAGTAACCTTTATATTTTTATAGTAAAATTACCATTACAAAACTACCCTCTTTATTTTAATGATACCTTCCTTTATACACATATACACCGTTTCACAGTATATGTCTAGTTTTTTTTTAAACATAGCACAAAAGCTTACATTATTTTTTTTATTGTTAAGACATCAAGATTTTAAAATTTTATTTTTTTTTTGCTTCACGCTGTATCACGCATATAGCGAGGTAGGTATTAGGAACCTGGCCCGCGGACATTTGCGTTCCTCGCTTTCCGTCGAATTCCGGAGGGCAATGCCTCCGCATTGCGTGTTGATTGTAAGTGTGACGGTTCTGATTTTGAGTCCCACTACAGGAAAAAAGCCACGAGCATTCGGCGGAAAATGGGGAACGGAGTGTCTTAAGATTAGGTCCCCTCTGCCTACCACGCTTTATGCGGGATACAGCGTGAAGTGTGTACAGTGAAAAATAATAGGCTTTTAGTAGAAGCTCACGATAATGCAATGCTAAGCTCAAATCTAACATCTAAGATTTATGTAGATATAGATATTTTTAACTATTATACAAAAAATAATGTCTGATTGACATTTTACGTACAATTTCACCTGTAAAGTATAAACAAACCTCAATATATTGAAAACAAGTGAAGTTTTGTATACAAAATACTAAACAGTAGACAATATACAAATATGAAACATTACTAAAAGTAGACTTTTATAAAAATTTTCTAAGTAAATATTATCACTGTAAAATTGAGCATTTCGATGCCAGTACAAATAACGCTGAAACACATTGTAAATGAGTGCAAATTCGTGCTAGATACAAAAAAATATATCAGGTATTAGAAATTTTACAATGGAGAAAGAGTTGTGGGCGGGAATTTTCTACGTAATATTATAAATATGTAAATAGGTTGCTTATTTAATTACCTGAATCTATTATATAAATCAGATCACAATTTTCTATAAACATAAAGGTAATGAACAATAAATATTTTATTTTATATGAAAATTTTCACTTGTCAAAATATGTGAAGTTAAGTAATAGTTAATCTGTAACACGGCTACGGACAATCAGTATAGATGTTATCAATAGTCCTTATGAAATTTAATATATATTTTTTTATTTAACCTCTAATTGTAATGTTATAGCTTTATTGAACTTTTCCTTGCCATGTCTGTGACAATGTAAGTAATTAAAGAGGTTTTTGGCCATTAATATATTTTTTAAATCAACTATATGGCATATGTCATGCCGCTTTTATAAAATTAGTTAATATTATATCGAAAACAACTTAAAAAGTGATATAGATTTCTTATAAAAAATAATGATAAACAGTTGCAATTCGAAAAAAATGCCAATAGGATTTAATGAAAGTGATATTTTGGATTAGTTTTACAGATACACGACTTATATTGGAGCTTTTATTAGAAAATAAAGCTTATTCAATGGATAATAATTAATCATATTATATGAGTAACCTATTAGCATTCCGAACGAATTACATATAATGCTATATTACAAACAGTTTAATAATTATTTCACATAATATGAACAGCTGATATTTTATGTACCATCAAATATATTTCAATATAAATTTCCAGAAACTTCTAAACTCTACCATTTTAAAATCTAAGACAATAAATCACAACAACGCCATTTCCATTTTCGTTATATAATAAATCACAATCATTCGTTTCACCTAAAATACCGCATTGTACAACAGAAGCGACTGCGACAATGATATGTTCATATTTGAAGTCTTAAAATACTTTATAATTAAATTCTCTCATGTTTTAATGGATAGTTTTATAAAAATTATATTACTATTTCACATTTGTGCATCACTACTCATTTTTATAAAACTTTTTTTTTATATTATTTATGTATTGAATTATGTGTTTGTATGAATCAAGTAAATATGATGTCCACGGATATACTGTTTGTGCAATATGTTCGTTGCGAAGCGGAGAAAAGCTCGTAATTAAATAACAATATGTTTTCACTAAAGCAATAACTTGGCCCACATTTTTTAACTCTCTCGTAATTTTTTACGTACCGATACTTATTAATTAACTTATTAGAATAAAATTGCTATACATTAATAATAATAGCGCCAAAATTCATACAAAAATACATTTCATCTCAAACTAAGATCTCCACACGAATATTGCTTCCAATATATTATTATAATTTATATTAAATATAGAGACAATAGAAAAAAATATAATTTAATAACTAAAAAAAAGTACGTTTTAAAAACGCTCGTCGTCGTAATATGCTTATACACTCTAACTCGCTCTATTATGCCATTATTGCACATAATTGTACCAATATTAGACATTAAACTCTAATAATGTCAACATAACTTATGTCCTTAAATCTAAATGGTAATCACAATCTCGCATAAAATATTTAAGAAGCCTAAATACAAATTCCACATTTCTAAGTACTCTGAAAACATTGAATTCACATGTCTAAATTGAATCTTTTAAAGATTTTGTTTACTTGAATATTATTATAAATCTATCATTTGTTTAAAATTCGCACCATCCGTCAGTAAAGCTATTGCACACATTTTGTATTTTTTTTGTAACATTCATCTAGGAGATATATATTCTATACAATTTTTAAAATATATACCTAAGTCATATGACAACTTTTCACAATATGACAATTTTTCACAAAATTACAACTTTTCACAATAAAATTTATAAGATACCTAAAATTTTTGATCAATTTTTTAATACAACAACATTTTTTACCACCAAAAAACTTACGGATCAGCATGGACGATACAATATTTCTTTTTATGCAATGAGAACAACAATTCACTACAAAGACAGTGTCTTAAGTAAATACAACTTGTGCTTTCTCTAGCATTTTACATATGTTGAAACATTTATGATACATACGCTAATTTAATATTCTACAAATTTAATCTTAAACAGACAACCATTCAATAAATACTATTTATTATATGAGAAATCTTATAAAATTGCACTACTGTGCTTTTACAGTAATAAATGTAGAATAGAAAATATTATTTGAATATTACAACAATCACGCTCGAGGACTAGTACTAGGACATATTTGTCACCAACTATTAGATAACGATGAATTCGAAAGAGCCATAACAAGGCTTCAAGAAACTGACAAATATATAGAAAAAAACTCGCATTTACTAGGAGAGTGTGAGGAAGACGATTTGTCAATAGAAACTCACCTAGTTCAGATAGATTATAGGCCTGTCTTTTTAATACATGTTAGTCCTTCATCTGGCGCTCGTCGCGTTAGGTTCAGCTTCGGTCCCATCGTGGTATTCGTGGAAGCATGGCACAATGCATAAATTGGTGCGACATTCGGGGCAATGGTACTGAGTTTTACGACGAAGTATTCTACCACATTCGTCGACCGTATTCCAGCAGAAGTTGCAGCTGAGCGGTGGTCCAGATCGCACTGCGGGGGTGTGGCTCGCGCGCGTTTGTGGACTCTCCATTATAACGCTTTCGAAGGAGCTCGTTGGCGTGGTCACGGTGGCGGTGGTGGTCGGCTGTCGGTCGACCACGGCCACTGCGCGTATTAGGAGAGAGCCCACTGCCTGTTCTGTTCGTGGGCGTCGGACGAGCTGGCGGAAAAGTGTGGTTTATGTTAAGTACATTTTACTAAAATCCGTTCTAGATTTATAAATTACATGTCAAAAGTATTTCAAAACAAAGTAATAAATATTTCAATATTATTTATAGACACTGAGGCAAAGGTATTGTAAGCAGAATTAAAATAAATTTGAATTCTTTCAAACAAAATATTAACAGATGGCGTTGTGCATCTCTGTGAAGGGCATAGAGCTAACTATAAACTTAATTATAAACTAGGCCATAGGGGATTGACACGTCATATAAGATTTAGCAAAGTACACCATTGAAAAAAAAAATACCTTCGGCGGAGAATACTGTGGATAAGATTCGTGTTTCTGCAGAACGTGCGTGACAGCAGTAAGGGAGGGCTCCGACGCTTGTTTCCTCACTTCGCGTTGCTCCTCGGGCTGGACGCGGCTTTGACGCTTGAAATACTTAGTACGCCGCAGTCGGACCCCCGATGATGGGCTGAGGTCTTAAAAATATATACAAGTCTTATTAATCAATTATGTGATAATACTTTAATTTTATGATCCTGGAGACAAAGTTTTCTCTGAAAAGATGACAGTCGACACTGTGATAGCGCATAGCAGCACTACAACATATAATTTTATTCCGCTCTGAGTTTCATCATTTATCGCACAATGAAATGTTTCGATGAAAAGTTGAAAAAGAAGACTATCGATAAGTTTTTTTTGCCTATCCTGCTTTATGCGATAGGCAGAACTATAAAAAAAGGATAATTGTTATACACTTAATATTATTCTTAGAACAAATACAACTTCGTGTTGTATAAATCTTTACATCCATACATCACGTGCCTTCTATTACGATCGGCGTGACAATATACAGCGTGATAGTTTAATGGTCGCGAGTGCGAGGGACCTTCATGCACATCCCGCTGTTGAAACAGGAATAGTCTTAACTCTATAAAAGAGGCTTGTAATAAATATTCTCTTTTACCGTATGACCAGAAATAATATACAGTTCCTGTATATAAATATTATATATGCACTAATTGGAGGTTCACTTCCTGTCGTTTCACATTTTCTTCTTTATTAAGAAATGTAATTTTTAATTAAAATAACACATTTCATTTAAAACAGTTATAAAATTTCGAAATATTTTCGTGATTTGCTTTATGTGTGACTATCAGCGGTCAAATATGGATGGGTAAAGGTTTGTAGAAATATAAGTATTGATAAAAACACAATTTTCTGCAAAACTATCATTTACTTTATTTCCTAATTTGGTTTTAAATACAAATAAGTAGTATAAATTAACAATCGACAAATGCGTTATATGTATCTCACTAGACAGTAAGCCGCCGTTTTACAGCTCGATCATAACATATCCAATGTTGTTGTTAAAACTAATCATATACATATAATACATACTATATTTCTTAATATATTGTAGTTCAATAGACTTAACTCTGTAAATGCATTATAAACAAAAGGGCAATGTTATGATCAAAGCGAAAACTGGCAACTTGTTCGGCATAAAAAAATTAACTCTCTCGTACCCAAAGCCTACAAAAAAAGTTAAATTAAGAATTAATTTTAGCAAATTTTGAAGTTAATTAAATAATTTCAGAACAGACAAAAAACTGTATATTTCAAAAGTGTAGTCTTCACTTCACTGTAGTCTTCAAAATGTGTTACATGAAGTCGGCAAAGAAATACGAGAAAGTTACTATACAAGAATTTGTCAGTTAATGGCAATTTAATATTTCAACGTAAATTTGATAAATTTGATATGATAATACATTTTTCACAAATCAGGACTAATCCAAAAAGGAATACGTTGCATTCATATTTGTGTGTAAAACCTAATATTTTAACTTTTCATTTATACAACTTAATTAATAAATCAAAATGATTTAAATATATTGTGACAACCACGACAAGTAATACTGAAATTGTCTATATATAAGTCGGTATAAAACACTGTTACTATAGTTAAACGGTTTCATTAATTATAAAGATTTTCCATAACTAAGGCCCTGTTCAACACTGACCTATAAGTTTCTGTTAAGATATAAAATTATAAATAATTATATATGGCTGCTTCTTTACAATTTTCAATATTGTAATGCGAGTGATGAAATTAGCAAAATTGTAAAATTTTCTCTCGATTCAGCAACTCAATTTATACAAATTGTATGTATATACACATTATATAGTTGAATATTTTAATAAAATAGTTCTGGTGATTTTTTTATAATTATAATTAAGAATAGACAATAAATAGAGTAAAGCAGTTGCGTAGAACGAAAGAGATAAAACCATATAAATGAATAAATTTTTAGATATGCAAGAGAATTCGATTTGATATGTGTACATCAGATACACTCGATTGTCTCGAAATGTCCAAAATTAAAAAGCGAACTATTACTTAAAAAAATGTCTACGCCTCACTTCCTACCTTGACGAAAAATATAGGCGGGATACGTAGATGCTTACTGATAGGAACGAAAACTTGACACACTGCACTCTGATGTCTTTTGGTGGTGTGTGTTTTTAATAAACATACATTAAGGACTCAAAAAAGTTGTTACGCTTCAATAGTTCTTCAATATTTTGCAAAGGAGAAGATATTTAGGAAACTTGTATGGAAGCGAGGCAAGAGATATAAGGCAATTGTATGAGATATACTTGGATAGCCTATCACTTGTAAACGTAGAAGAAAATAAGTACAATAAAAAAATAAAAGTATGCAGAAAGCTACTGGCGTTTTATTCTGATTCTATATAACAACGTTACCACAACGTTTAGAACAAAGTTCTTTTCGTGAGGAGACTACACATGTTAACCTAAAATTAAAGATCATTACACAAACTATGATACATTTCTTACAATAAAGCTTTGCTTTTTCCATTATTATTGAAAAAAGAAAATAATAAAAATAATATTGATTATGAAAATTAAAAATAAGTTCGTTTTCTAAAAAAAAATGAATTATTCATTATTTTATAAAATTATATATGAAAGTAGTGTAAAAAAATCAGTCCAAAAAATCAGAGATCTCATGCAAATAATAGTAATAATTGTTTATAAGTATGTCATATAATTACAGAGCATGCATTGATTATTATAATAGTAATATCTATATACTGTTATTTTTCCAAAATATTTAAAAAAAAATAATTTGGAAACGTCAATAATACGAAAAGGCAGGCACAACACATTCAATACGTTCGTCCAACGTACTCGTAAATATATATATATAATATATAATTTGACGATACAAGTACATACTTAATATATATTTATCTCTAAAAATGAGAAGACACTGGCACCACCTTTTTACAGTAGATTAATTACAATCTAAACTAAACTATAATATTATACTGTTGCTCTGTTGCAAAATATAAATAATACATAATACAAAGAGACGTCGATAGAAAATTGTTTTATCTCAATCCTCCACAGCTCAGACTTTACATAGCAGCACTGGTTAAAGTAAATCATATTATTAAAACAGAAACAAATCTGCTTTTTGTTTCATAGCTTATATAATAATAAAATAATAATATATTTTTGCAACGGAGCCTAGCTTATATCTATAAATGCGTACTTATAGTAATAACATGATCACGTTTTCTTTACAACTACAATATGTACAACGGAGATCGCTACTGTGACACCTTGCGCGTTTTATTTATATAAAGTTTTATACAAAATTTTTGTGATTATCGATGTAAATATACATACGCCACTAGCACAGTGTAAGCAACCGACCAGCGGTGGCATTCAAACGTAATAACCATTATTTGTGCGCGACCACGCCCTAAGACACGATGGTTGATTATAAAAATGCAATATTTTTTTTTGTTTCAAATACATAAAATAACCGTGTTTCAAGGCGGAATAAAATTATTTTTGTAAACAAAATAATTATACTGTAGACGTAATGGACTAAAATTATATAGTATGTTAAGAACTGTTCTTAAATATAATGTATTTCAGGTCGTTAAAAAAAATATATAAATAAATAATCAAGTTATTTCATTTTTTCAATGAAATAGCAAATATAATTAATAATATCGAGTAGTTAGTGTGGATCATATTTTTTTTTATTAGTATTGATGTATCGACATCCAATATATTACAACAACAATTTCTAATTTTCTTAATATTGATAGGAATCAATATATATATTTAATATACCAGTCTCATAAAATATTTAATGGTACAAAATAAAAAAATAATTTTATTGCTTGTCGATGTTTTCAATTGATAAAAATATTTATCAATTTATGTAAAACCTGTAACATGGTGTATAATATATGTATGTCACTAATTCTTTATAAGAATTTATTGCTTCATTTATTACTTTTGAAAATACATATTTTTGCTTATTACGCTTTTTGTCATTGTTTCACTATATCATGAAATGTTAAAATACATATATACACTCCCAAATTATTATTGAGCAAACCATAGACACTTTCAACAATTCTATTTGTCATATGCTATTAACTTTTAAATGGGCAGAACACCAAATCAATTTATTAATAATTTATGGACTGTCCTAAATTCGTTATGTTCTACAAGATAATACTATATTTATATAACGATTCGTGATTGCTTGTGTTGTTCTTTATTTAATTTGTGTATCAATAAAGAATCTATTAAATATTCCATATGAAATACACAGTGTAGGCACATTGTTGTATATATACTGGTGTTTGCAGTTATTGTTAATAATAATTCCAGACAAATTGTTAAAATATTCACAAATTAAAGACGTTTCATTCTTTAGCGAATGATGATACGATACAAACAGTACATATGTAACTGTCATACATACACAAAGCGGTTATTATTAAAAAACGGTGATAGATATCAAATACCTGTGTGTTCAACTTATTGTTCTACTGAGATCTAACAGTGGCTAGTAATACTGGACGACAGTGGTAACTCGTGGGCAGCGATGGCGCCGGCGGCGGTCACGAGGCGGCGGGCGCGTATGCCATGTCCTATTGCAACGGGAAGTTCACGCCGTTGATGATGTTGAACTCGACGGGGCGCGCGTCCAGGAACGGGACGGGCACCGCGTGGGGCGGGCACAGCAGCGCCAGCTGGGCGTCCTGCGCCGGCGCCTCCTCTTTGGGCGGCGGCGTCACGTGCTCGCGCTTGATGCGACTCTTGATGCTCGGTCGGTTGTTAGGGTAACCCTTCTTCTTGTACTCCAGCCAGAGCGTACGATTGTTGACACCGAACATGCGCGCTGCCTTGCAGAATCCAATGCCCCCGAAGCGCACCGCTTCCAGCGCGCGCTGAAAATTCTCCTCCGCCTGCGGGTTGGTCGTTCGCCGGCGCTTCTGCTGCATCGCGCTCCCCCCCACGCCGGCCGCTCCCCCCACCCCCTGTCCCACCCCCTGCGCGTCGCCCACGCCCCCTCCCCCCGCTCCCCCGCCGCCGCCGCCGCCCACGCCCCCGCAGCTCGGCCCCGGCGCGGGCATACCGCCGCCCAGCACCTGCCCGTAGCCGCCCATGTCCGCGTCGGCGTGCGAGTGCGCGTGCGCGTGCGTGTGCCCGTGCGCGTGCGTGTTCATCACGTTGTTGAGGTACATGCCCTGGTCGGGCTGCAGGCACGCGTTCGTATATCGCGGGTACGTATGCTCCAGCATACTCCATTGGCCTGGGAAGAGAGATAAATGATTTTGTAATACAATTTATTAATATAATAATAACAAACATTACTTTACTAGAACTACTACATATTTCATTGATCTCCCTTCCCTGAAAAGCAAAACGTGCGCACTTTTCCAATGTGTGAATATTGATTTTCACTTGGTTTTTTTTTGTAATTTTTTTAAAATATTTTAATAAACTTTTACTTATGAATATACAAAATGTAAAAAAATGTAAATAATAAATAAATAAAATATATATCCTTTTAAAATGTCTAAATGTCTTTAACTTTTTCATTCAAAGGTAATTTTTATATATGTTGAGAATATCGTCCATATATGGCGTGTAATAAGAAATCAATGGGTGTAATATTTGGAAAAATAATCTTGCTTAATTTTTATTTTGGTCGAATAAAAACAGACGAAACAAAACAAGATTAAAGAGCCATTTTTACGAAAATTTATATAGAGAAGATTTTTATTTGATTTATATAGAAAAGATGTGCAGAATGCCAATGTGTTGCTAAATAATGCATAAACATAACATACACTCTCATAAGTTTGAAAATACACTCGTATACTTTCGTATAAAGCGACACGCGACTGTACATTGTCCACGTTGCTATGGTAACGCGTATTCCACGCGTCAATTGATTCTCTATACCCTATTCACGGAGGCATTAGATAAAAGGTAAGTACATCAAAAAAAGGTTGTTGTACATGTCACGGTTGATGAAGTTATTATATTAATTTAAAAATATTTATATATCTATGGATTTTTGGACGTGATACACTATATGGATGAATGATAGCTCTGTAATAAATATTATCTATTATAATATTATCTCAGTATAGAAATGGAATACTGGTAAAGCGGGGAAAAAATATTTCACAAAATTGACAAAAATTTTTTACACTACAATATCGTAAGTAAATTCTTTTATTATTCTGTTTTTTTTTGTATTTTTTACTATTCTTGTATACAAAGACCTTTTACATATAACATTACAATGTTTGAGATCAAGTAATAACACTACAAATTTTACATTTCAAAAACATTAAACTGTTAATCTGAGTCAAATGACAAATATACAGTTTACTTTAGTGTTTTTTATATAAAATATTTGCAATATTTGCGAGTCGGGCTTTGAAAAAAATAAGAACAGTCTATCTTCTTCTTTTTCCTCTTGGCATTAATCCCGGTTTTCGGCAAGGTCTGCCTTCCTGCTCAGCCTACTTCACTTTGCACGGTCTTTAGCGTCCTCGGTGCTTAGACCATTGGCTCTCATATCCTTTATCACGACATCCAACCAGCGCTTGCTTGGGCGTCCGAGAAGTCTCACTCCAGGGACTGATAAAGTAAGGTACTTGCATCCGACATAGTTCTTAGACCGGCGCGTATCGTGGCCAAAACTATCTCAGGCGACGCTCTTGGAGCTTATCCGCTACGTCACGGACTCTAAGACTACCTCGAATGGAGATGTTACGTATATATGCGGTCAGACCGCGTTACGCCGCACATCGATCTCAGCATCTTCATTTCCGTGACATGAAGCTCCTGAGTGTGACGAGATCGTGCTGGCCAGCATTCGCTGCCGTATAAAACAACCGGTCGAATGATGTTGTTGTATATAAGACCCTAGAGTCTGGGCGGTATCCTGCGATTGCAGACCAAACCAGTGACGTCCGCCATTTGGCCCAGGCAGCGTTTGATGCCTTTGACGCCTTCAGACTCGTGCATAACGGATCCAAGGTAGCTGAACTTTTCCGATTTAACGGCTGGTTCAGGACCTATGTGGATAGTGCTCAAGTCCGGGCTGCCATGTACTCGGTCTTCGACACATTTAGTTTAAGACCACCTTTCTCAAGCGTACCCTTTCAGAGGTTTACTTTACGCTCCCGCATCAGCCGGTTCTCGTCAAGAAGTACTCTGAATCATCAGCCATGGAGGCTAGTCTTGGATGTGAGCCGAGACAGTATCGAGCATCACATTGAATAAAAAAGGAATAAGAGCCGGGCCCTGGTGAACCCCAACTGTAATCTGGAAGGGTTTAGTGTCGCCAACAGTAATCTTAACAAAATAGAAACCGAATCGTGGTATATGTTTCTGATAATATCAATATAGGTCCAAGGGATCCCTTTGGATCGCAATGTCCACCAGATACAATGACGAGGCACACAGTCAAAGGCTTTCTGCAGATCTAAAAAGGCCACATGCAGAGCTCTCTTTTTTTCCCAGTATACCTTCATCAAAGTTTTGAGAGCGAAAATTACTCAGAGATAGTACACTCTCTGCTTGGTGGAGCTTGAGATCTCCACCGAGACTACTAGACTGAGATATGATATGATAGACTGAGTTATGACTCATAAGCTTAAAGCCCCTATAGCTACCACAATCTTAAACACTGCTCCTTCTCTTGTAAATATGGGTAATAAAGCTAAGCCGCCACTGGTGTGGCATCTTTCCAGTGTTGAAGACAGTTATGGTTAAAAAGGTCAGTAGGTATGAACATATCAAGAGAGCCCAACGATTTCCACGCTTCGATCGGAATGTCGTCAGGTCCCACCACTTTTCCGTTCTTCATACATTACGAGTTTCCTCAAGTTATTGGGGCAATAAGACTGCATGGATGCTAAGTGTTCAGCAACTCCTGGAAGTAGCTTCTCCATCTCTCCTTCACAGAGACATGACTACAGAGCAGCGTGCCTTGGGGACCTCTACAAAGACATTTTGCGATATCTTGCCTCGCTTTATCCGTGCCAATTTGTAAATAAGCTTCTGCGCCTCCACAATTGCAAGTTTCAACTGTCACTGCGGGCTCTAGCTACAGCTCTTTTACTGACACTCTTCGCTACTTTGTATTCCAGTCTGTCTTCTGGAGAGTAGGATTGCTACTACTTCTTAAAGGCAGCCTTCTTTCATGAGTCTTTCTCGCCTGTCTGCTGCAATGATTGCCAACTGATTTCGATTCTAAGCATCCTGAGCAGTCTCGGTGTTAGTCGAAAGATTATGACTGTCAGAAATTGCGAGAAAGAGATTTTCTTTGGTTACATTTTATCTCATGCCATAATGAATAGGGCCATAATAGTATACATAAATTTTCATCACTTAGATGCACATATACATTTGAAAGTACGTACGCGCGTACACATAACAAAAATAATATTGTATATTATATAGATATTTAAAAGTATAAATATATAATAAAATATAATAATCATGATATATCAAGATGAATTGATGGAGCCCAAACTATATCTTTACTAAAGGGCATCCTAGGGTTCTTCTGACCACTTTCATGATACTGATCTGATCGATGTATATTGTTTAATGAAGATAAAAATTTAAAGTTGGTGATATTAAGTTTAAGCCTAACAAAAGTGTGTCAAAAATAACAAGTGTTACAAGCTTGTTGCCGATATGAAAATGAGTCAAATTTTTGTCTACATGATAAGCCATATAATGCATTTTTTTTCGATTGAGGGGCCATCAATAAATTATGTCACAGAAATTGCATAAATTTTTGATCCTTCCTAGCGACAGCTCACATTTGTGTGACTTAGTGTGATGTTAGATATTTTGCAATTTACATCTACAAAATTATTAAATTAAAACAGCAGTTTGGTTTATATATTGCTGTTTTATTTCTGATCACAAAAATTTTAAATGGTCTTAGTATTTAGATTTTTTTTGAAAAATATATGTGTGTGGTCTTAGAAAATCACACTTGGTCTACCGTCTCTATCCCTTTAATATGTGACTTAATTTCTGGATGGCCCCTAATACAAATACACCATTAATAAAAACTAAATAATGATTAAAAAGCAAAAATAAAAGAAATGCATCATAAAAATGTGTATTTAAAAAGGCTTACCTTGTGACATACCGACAGCAGAATTTGCATCCATGGCAAGTTGATCTATATTAATGCTTGATGATTCTCCAGTCTAAACAAAAACATACAGTTGAATTGATAACCTCCGAATGTTTGAAGTTGGTTAATATTATTATATAAGAAAATTTAGCAAATCATAAAATTTCATGTTTACAAAATATATGCTTTTACATATAATTGATGACATTATTGTAACACAGTATAGAAGTGTCTTAATGTATATAAAGATGAGATGGTAATAGGATTAACTTCCTCTTCAAGATATAGGTATATTTAAATTATTCAGATTTTCTGATTCTGATACAAGAATATCATTAAAATGAATAAAAAGGGGCCATCCATAAATAAAATTTACACTAACAAACAAACAAAATAACATTACACTAACAACACAATTTTATGAGTTATAAAATTATGTTGGATTACACAAATTTTGTGTTTACTTAACTATTATACCCTTACATATGGCATAATTTATGGACATCCATAATGTACAAAATGGAATATTTTAACATAGGGCACTATTCCTATTCAATCAAAGCTAATGATATATAGAACTAAAAAATATATGTACTTAATATATATTTTTAGTTCTATATATCTTTATATAAACAAAAATCTTAGGTTAAAAGTACCTGTTGTGAGTTGTCTATCCGTTCGTCCATTTCCCTACGTTTCTGTTGTGGCACACTGCTTAATGTGACTGCCTCACGCATCAATTCCATGCTTTGTCCACAGTCATTGCTTCTATTGTCATCCACACCCAAGTTTCCCACTGAGCCCGTAGAACTCATTCTACGTCTGAACAAAAAAATATAAAAAAATTAAAATAATATTGTTAAAATAATAATCGTAGCGACATAACAATAATAATCATTTTTGGATGCAGTGTTTGACTGTAGATGCGTCATTTGTAAGTTTAAGGCCCACGCTGGAAAATGAATTCATTTTGAATTTGCATTGGAAATGGAGTGTATTAACACTAGTATCCCTCTATTATCATAAAAAAATATATTTTATTAATTATTTAAAAATGTATAGTATTATTACCTTTTTGGTTTCAAATTGGGTGAGGGTGTGGAAATTGAAGGTCTGAGTGTTTCATTTGAATTTTCGGCAGTAGGCAAGTCGGCTGATGAACCTTGAGATCTGGTCAATGATGTAGAGTCTGGCATTTCTGTTAATCCTTTGATTTTTAATATTTTTGCTGTTTCTAATACCTATAAATAGAGGTAATATATATAAAAAATGGTCTTAAGTATAGAGTAATGTTTTAGCTGTATTTAAAATTAACTATACCTGTGGTAATTGTTCTTCTGTGACATTTACTTCTCCATAATACATAAAATCTACCATTGTCCGTAAATCATTAAATGTAACATCCTTCAAAATAACTATTGGATGATGTGAAGGATTATCAATAAATAGTGACTGTAAAAAAACATTTAAAATTTAATTTTAAATCTTACGCCAAACATCTTTAAAGGAAATAAAACTACAATAAAAAAACGAGAGGCAGTTGTAGTGCAGCAGCACAGGAACTGACTATGATAACAACAGTTGTGGGTTGGACTAAATTAATTTAATTTCCTTTGCTTGGTACAAATACAGAGTGGCATTGAGTTCTACCACTGAAAATTTAGTGGATAGACCATGGTATGGGGAACACATGGTGTCCCTTTCTTAACACAAGTTTGGCTTTGCTTAGGGTAGGCTTTTATATGAAGCCAAAAATATATTTAAATATTAAATATATTTTTGGCTTTTTAAAATAAAATTAAAAAAATGTCAGACTCACATGAAAATATGTACTACATGCTGACAATACCACTTTGTGTGCAACTAAATGTTGACCTTCAGCAGCTAGAGTCACATCTACTAAGTTTTTTGTAGCCAATAATGTACCAAACATAGATATAAAATTTGGCTGATGGTTATTCCATCGCAGGCTATACTGCTGAGACATCTGTAAACAATATTGTAAAAAATATTATTATCATTTAAAACTCTTGTGGTGCAGAAGCACATCATCTGGTTTGGTGGAGTTTAATTCTCATATGTGGAATCATATCCTACTCTATCTGGGATACAAAAGCTAAAAAATATTAGTATTAATAAAAAAATATATATATTAAATTAAAGAAATACATACCTTTATGTCATATGGTCTGCCCCCTCCAGAGTTAATGTTTATCTGAAAATTTTAAATATAAAGAATGATTCATTAAAGTTATATGATTTTTATACTTTACACTAAACTTACTTTACACAGAACAATATATGAATTTATATTTTTATATAGATAATTAAGCAATTCGCCATTTGCAATGCAAAAATAATGAACTGGGATATTTGTTGCTTAATGGTATATTAAAAAAACATTAAGATATGACATATAAATAATCTATATAACTGTCATTTGAAAATTTCAAATTCATTCATCAGAGAATTGTATCTTTTGTACTTAATAAATGTTATTTACCAACCGTAAAATTAATAAAAAAAATATACAGAAAATTTTCGCATTGCACTACTATGTTAGAAGAAATTAGTTTATCGTTCCATATTACTAGATCAGCTTTGTCTCCTTTAAACTATGTTAGTATCTTTACACAATTTGTTTATTAGTAAATTAAATCAAATAATTCTAGAATTACAGTACTGTAGGTAATGACAGATTAGGTTGTGGTAAGATTTTTTTTATTTATGTATGTGACCACACTTAAATTTATTTTTTTATGTATATATATAGTTAATAGTATACATGTTTTGATATGAATAGTTACTCAAACTCAATTGAATGATAAACACATTAAATGCAATTGTCATATAAGTTTTTTTTCAATCTGAATCAAAGTAGCAAAAAGGGTGCTTAATTTTCAAAACTTTGGGATCCTATTCTATATTGTTGTAATTAGTCACAACAAAACAATTGTGATCAAGTCGCAAACTTAATGTTATTGTTCATGTTTACTTATGGGTAAATATTGCTTGAAATATATTAAATATCGATGTATACCTTCGCAGAATTATTTTAATATGACTGATAAATCACGCATCTGAGGGGGAGCAAAAAATAAACTCTAATGCAACAAGCCAATTGCTATTCTCGATCTAATTTCACATTAATACACTATTAGACAATCTGAAGAAGCAAAGATTAATCTAAATTAATATATTTAAATATATATAAATTACACTTACCAATGATTGAATTCCCCGAAAATATACAACAAGCAACCCACGCTAAAATCGCTAACAATGACTACCAAAGAACCCACGCCAACCAGTGTTGCTATTATTTATTTTTTCTATTTACTATAATATTATATCATTTACTTCAATTTATCCTACAAGAACTGTTTTTAGTTAAGTAATAAACAATTTTACGTAAGAAAAACATAACAATTATAACAACAAGTCGATTAATCTTGTAATTGTTAAATGCTAATTATGTACTCACTGCCGATTATATACTACACCATGTATTCAGTGCCATGAAATGTCACTACTGTACTCGCTTTATAAACAAAATAAGAAGCGCACTATAAGATGATGAGTTGAATGATTTTAATTTACTTATTGACTTATTTTAAAAACTAAAAAAATAATAAACTACACATAATGTTAGTTTATCAATTATTAAAAAAATGTGAACTTTCTCATATCTCAAACTGAAGTATCGAATTAATTTTAATGTTCCATGCTACTTACAAGTTTTAGTAAAAGTAACTTTAATTTGGCATTGATATACAATATTTTTATTATTTTAAAGCTAAAAATATATATTTAGTAAAATATTGTATAAAGTGATCACTATTAATATCATTGTCGTATGTGAGAAATAATAATTAATTAGTCAATCGGTTACAGTACTGCACTAGTCTGTGCTGGACTTTATGCTAGATGTCATGTGTATAATGGGCCTGCCATAAAAACAAATGAAAACGCTACTTTTTATTATTTAAGACGAAGTGTTAGTGATTCACAATTGTTTTTGCTGTCCTGTACCAAAACCCGTAAGTTATTATGTTTTATTACTGAGGGGCTTACTATATACGAGCGAATTTAATAAATAAAAGTTTAAATGATAGTCCGAAAGAAATATTTTACAATAGTAATTGAAAAAAAAAATATATTATTTCTGTGCGATATTTTTAGAAATTATTCTATTTGTTACAAATAAGGATTAATGTTAGTAAGTTTCGTTTTGTTTATTTGATTTGACCTTCGGTCACCAGAAAGGTCATAACAGTTTATATAATTTTGTATTCTTTCTTCTTTTGTTTCCCATTCGACGCTCATATGATCTAGATATTGTTCGTCATTAATCGTTCATTGTCCTTGTTTATTTCGAATGCTGTACAAAACATACTTGGCTGTTAACAAGCAATAACATCTATTTTATTCTTCTGCTATTTATAAAAATTGTTTTTTTTTCAAGCTCACTACACTACATTTGTGTAAAAAATAAATTTAATTCAAAAGATTGAAGGTACTCTTTCTATATTTATTGTTTGATTTTGAAATATGTTAGACAATATTTGTATACTAATCTCATGTATGTATAATAAGTAATAGTTAGTTAATATTTAGTTAAAATATTATTATTATCATATTATATTATTTACATGGAAAAAAAAGGACAATTATATTGTCCATACATTTTTAATGTTTCTTATCTTCATATTTTGCAATACAATATATAAATAAACATTATTAATTCAAACATATCTGTAAAATTTTAAGAATTTTTATTATATAATGATGAATCAGGAAGAAATAAAAATATATATAATTAAAACAATAAAAAAAAAAACACTGTTTCTTTAAGGACACCTGGACAAGATATTAATAAGTACAATTTATTACCTAATTGCAATGTCAATAAAAAATACTAATTTTTAAATAATTTGTGTTTACAGAATCATCATCATTATAAATAAATTTGAGATAGTCTTTGTATGTAAAGCAAACAAAGTATTTGTCATAACAAAAATGAAGTAACAGTGTTAAAAAACATATTATGTAATCCAGCCAGCCAGTTGTGGCGCAGTGGTACAAAGTGTGACTGTAAAACCGACTGGTTGTGGGTTCAATCCCCACTCGAGGAGATGAAATATTTACTTAAATTTATATTTTCATTTCTTCACTCTGGTGTCGAGGCAAAGCGCGCCATTGAGTTCTGCCACTAAACACGCAAAGTCTCCAAAATTCGGCAGAAAGTGGGGAACAGAGTGTCTTAACACTAGGTTCCCTCTGCCTACCCTGCTGTGTGCGGGATACAGCGTAAAGCTAATTTAATTTTAATTTTTAATTATGTAAACCTATTTTTCAAATACAATAAATATTTTATTGTATTTCAATTTAATACTTTTCTTCCAATCCAAACAAGATTGTGATACTTTTGTCAAAATACTAATACGCAAGTTAAACAATTTAACAAAAAGGAATAATGATAATTCTTATTGATATTAAAGATTGAATTTAATTACAGGGTAAAATCAAAATCAACCATGAGTAAGTTGTGCAGACAAGTATCAATTGAGTCACCCGGACCCACTCTGAGGGAGTGTGTGTTTAGTTTTGATGTACCTGTCCCAGATGTGCCAATGTATGGAGCTAGAATCCGAGTGGTCTATGCTGGGGCTTGCTATAGAGCTAATAGAACTCGTTCAGCTTCAGTATGCAGCACTTCTTCTGTTTCATCTATTGGAAGCTTAACAGGAGAAATGGAAAGTTTTGGAATACATACATCTACACCTGCACATATAGGCCTTAGAGATGGAGCTTTGTTTCCAGGCTATGAAGTCGCTGGTGTAGTGGATGCTATCGGAAAGGCAGCTGAATCTATGGACGGCATCACTGTGGGAACCAGGATAGTGTTATATCCTTATGAAGGTGTACCACATGGATATGCTGATTATATTGTGGTACCAGATTTTAAATGTTTGGTGCCCATACCAGCAGAATTGCCTTTAAGTGTGGCTGCAATGCTTCCTACAGGCGCCCTACTTGCAACTAATACAGTACAAACAGCTACTGAGTGCTTGAACAGGATATTGGAAGGACCCAATAAAAAGGATAAAGCTACCGTCCTTATTGTAGGGACGGGCGGCCTCGCACTTTGGGCTCTGCGTATAGCTACGCATTACTTCAAGAAATTGTCTTATCACAACCGCGTTCATATATCGGTCGCTACTTTGAAGGATGAGGGCTTTCTGCTTGCTAAGGAGGAGGAAGAGTATGTATAGCTTAGAATCAAATTATTGATGTGATAATAATTTAAGTAAAGTTATTAACTTTATTGTTTTTTTTTAATCCAGTTTGAAAGTAGTGCAATGGTCTGAAGATCTATATGAACGGCAATTGGTGGAGCGCACCACCGACGCTTGTGGGGGACCTGTCGACGTTGTAATGAACTTTGGCACCACTTCGCGTTCGTTACATCGTTCTCTACAGTGCCTGGCCCCGGTAAAAATATCTTATGTTATAATAAATTGTATAATTATAATTTTAAAGTGTTTGCGACTAATGATTGAAATACAATTCCATATTTTTTTTGTTAATTATATATTTTTTAAATATTTCAAGTATAAACTAATATTACATTATGATTTAGGGTGGAATGGTGTTAGTCACTGAAGACGTTGGTGAAAAGCTGTTGCCAAAATTCGCAAAGAAAGCTGAAGATTTGAACGTGAATATAGTAGTGGTCCCCAATGGTACTATTGAACAGCTTAAGGAGTTGGTACAGCTGGTCGCTAAAGGAGAGGTGCGTATTGATTTTTTTAACATTTATTCGGGTCACAGGTGAGAGCATAGCGTCAAGACACTGGTCAAATTCGAGACATTGTGCATTGAATGGCGGAACTCAACACCGCGCTTTCTTACCAGCGCTTATTTATTATTACATTTTGTAATTACTTATTTTAAAACACTTATTATATATTATTCCATATGTTGACTATCACATTAATTATATAAAACCATTATCAAAGTAGATCTAAAAATATAAAAAACGGGCTCCATTTTGGGCTTTCCAATTATTGCTGGCTGTGATATGGGGGCTGATGATGTATGTAGCAAGTGACCTTAGAAGAGAACAATGTGCCTTTTGAGAAAAAATATAAAAAAATGAATGCACAATAATTTTGCATCTTATTTTACTTTTAAGCCATTTCTTCCAATAGCATTCTAAATGATAATATTAAATTTCAAAAGTATTACCTTCAAACATATTGAAAACCCAACATTTAATACGAGCAATGATACTTGATTTGCGTATACATGTAAATATGGGTATTATGTAAAATTATCCTTTTTATAAAATTATTTTATGTAATTTATGTACAGTGTAAAATCAAACTCAAGGCGAATATCCTACGTACTAATAATCTTAACTACTTTAAACATGCGACGCGCGTCCTTCAGCTCATAAAGCGTCTCTATTATTGCCTGCGTATCGCACGCATATTTAAAACACGGTTTTCCTATATATTGTATGTAGGTTCTCCTACGTCTTCGGTAGTCATGATCTTTTTATATAATTATTTTCTATACTTTTCTAATTTTAGAACCTAACAACATTCCATTAAGTATTTGCGTCACCTTCACTATAGTAGAGTAGGTAGCCTGGTGTTAGGACATTCCTCTTTACGTTCCCCCACGAATTTAAGACATTACGTGTTGACTGGCGGAACTCAACGCCGCATTCATTGATCCGAATGAAAAAAAAACAGCGCCACAGCCGTCGGATGTACAGACATCAACGAACTATATAAACACTAACCAAATTGTCGTAGACACATAAGAATTTGTATCTACGACCCTCGCGTTCTTACTGTGCCATAAATGCGTTAAATACTCACCGATTAATTCAATTTACTCTTTTCAAACGACACGGACATTTGGATAAAAAATATTATTCTTATCTGAAATTTATAAAGTAATTAACATTATAATTGTAACATTTATAACTTTTCCATGAATAATATTTTCTTAAAGTCTGATAAATAAATCAGATTGTTTGTTTTTCATTGATATCTGTTGTTGTGAAGGTAAACTGATATAATAATGGCTGGTCAAGATATGATAAATGTGATGCATGATATGAATTATATGTTTATTCGTTAATCTATACATATAATGAAACTGTAACTCGCTGTCTCTAAGTCTGTCTGTTGCAGTTTTCACCATTGTATTTTGGCAAACTTCTCTTAACATTTAGTGTTTGTTTTATATCTATCGGTTCATAAATATATAAGTTATATCAATATAGTTTAGTAGTAGAAAAAGGCTTCAATAAACTGTTTATTCAGTTTCTCTGTAGGATCTATCGTGTCTCTCTTATTTATGTCATTCTTAGTGTAATGTAGACATTCTGTAGCGTTATTTTAGTTTAAGTTTAAATAGTAGACAAAAAATATAACTACAATATAGAACTTCACAGTCAATTTTTCGACTTCAGGCGGAAAGTGTAGAACGGAGTGCCTCAACTTTAGATTCTCTCTGACTACCTATGTGGGGTAAAGCGTGAAGCGAAAAAAACAACAAAAGTACACAGTACTGAACATATGGCTCAGTGGTCAGAGTGCCTGGTCGGTTTCCAAAAGGCGCGGGTTTGAGTCCCACTACGTTCAAATTTTTATACGTTTTCTAAATAAGTAACAAAAGTACACTTTGGCACTTTATGTAATGCACAAATTATATTATTAATTAGTGGAATAAACTACCTGTTCCGATGTTAAGGCGTATTAGTATTACTAGAGTAGACGAAAATTGGGTAATATGTTGGAAGATTATCATGAAGTAGGTACTTATTCCCTGTAACAGTTGTTATTTATTTTGATTATAAATACAATAGTGTTACGTACTTTTTAGTTTTGTTATGTCATCCAAAGTGAGTGATATCTTTCTTGGTGGGTAGCTTTTTTGTTTAATTTTCTTAATAAAACTGATATGAAATGAAAATTATATTAAAAATTTAAAATCAATTAATCAGCTTCACGCTGTACCCCCCACACAGCAGGGTAGGCAGAGGGAATCTAGTGTTAAGACACTCCGTCCCCCCACTTACTGCCGAATTTTGGAGGTATTGCGTGTTGAGTGGCGGAACTTTTCTCGACACCAGAGCGAAGAAATGGCAATATAAATTTAAATGACTATTAATTTCCTTGAGTGGGAATCGAACCCACAACCAAGCGCGTTAACAGTCATAGTTTGTGCCCCTGCGCCACGGCTGGCCTTGGCCAATATAATTAAAAGTTTTGTTTAATAATTAATCCCGTTACTATAAAGGTTATTAATAATACTGAAACGCTTATCATTTTGTTTTTAAATATCTATTAAATTACCTATTATACAATTTTAAGCACCTTCAACGATCGCTAGAACCAATAGATATATTACAAAATTTAAATAATCAATAACCACCTAACAACCTATTTTGTAGTTATCATATCAATTCTTTATAGGTTGCTATCAATAAATAGATAACAGTAATGTTAGGAGTTATGGCCCTGACAATAATGATGACATGACGTAAACAGCTCCCTCTTGAGAATGACGTTTATTGCTTTGATTTACTTTTCACATCGTCCAGTGTTATCAACCCCTTCTTACGTACCCTCCAGGGGGTCCTCGTGCTTTTTACATGACCTCCCTCCAGTATCATCGATCCTGTGTTCTCGATGGTCAACCGAGGTCATCCCCTATCTCTTTTACCGCTCACTTTTCTTTCACAAATCTTTTTTGCCATTCTTTGATCGCTCATGCGGTCGACGTGGCCAAATCACCTAAGCACGTTTTGCTTCGTTCTTACCGTGACTTCTTCGCTAGTACCTGTTCAGTGTATCTCTTCATTGCGGATTCGATCAGCTCAACTGAGTTCATATGCATATTCTATGCTCTTCATAGGATCGTATCTCTACTGCATTCATCTTTCTTTCATTCTTCTTCTGTAATCCCCACGATACGCTGCCGTATAACAGCCTCGATACCAAATCGTATCTTTCGTTTCTACTAGATATACTTTTTACTTTATTATACAAGAAACTAATATGAAACTAAACTATTATACAATAAACTATAATTATAATATTAAAATATTTATATAGAAGTGCGAAGGTAAAATTATTAAGAGAGTGTAATCTTATCAGTATTTAGGTATTTAATTTAGGTTAGGCATAAAATACCAAAATTAAATTTTAGTTAATTCTAAACTAGTTTAGTTGATTAGTTACTTTGTCTTTATTATATTGAATGGGGAATAAGTAATAAGCCGAATGTAGAATGCACGTAGCACCTCTATACATATAGAAATTGGAATAATTTAATTAGAGAATAGGCATAGAGAACACCACAACACGGACTTATAGAAATTATTAGTATAGAAGTAAAGATAAAAAAATGTTTAAAAATGTTATGTCATTGTTTTAAAACACTTCCGTTCTCCACTATTACAAATTTTGCCAAATTCTGGGATGTTTTTTGATTTTCTCGGTACTGAAGCGAGGAAATGAAAATATGAAACAATATTCCACCGAGTGGAATTCAATCGAATCGCGTTTACCATAATTCAATAACTCCATAATTCGCCTGAATTGTTTAATTTTTTATTATTATTTATATTATTAATTCATATCATTACAGATTGCGCCGCCGCCTCACTCAGTATATCCGGCGGAGGAAGCTCAAGAGGTTGTTAGAAAACTCTGCAATTCCGAGATAAAAGGACGCGCCATACTCAAATTTCACAACATTGATTAGTTCATCACCAACGACATGATAATATACAGTATCCACCAAATATGTTATCTACATAAGTTACCTAACCGCGTCTTTTTATTTTAGTAAGATATTCCATGCCATTATTAAGATTATCTCATTTTTGTCAATGCATGCTTTCTATAGTAATTACCTAAATATTAAGAAATATTTGATGTTTCGATTTGCTGAGGTTCACGCGGTTCCTCTCACAATGTTTACACAAACATAGAATAGAATAGGTTTTAAATGTTATATAAATGTCTAAATGTTACCTAAACCGGGGAAGATGAGGAAGACGGATAAATTGCTATCACTATTATATTTCTTCTTAATATAATTAAGCGTATTAAAATATTAAAATGGAATTATTGGGCTTATTCACAGAATGGCCTAGACTATTGGAAGCTTTATGAAAACTTAAAAATTCAAGCAAGAGGTGGTTTACCACATCACTGTGTTGCAAATGTTGTTTGTTCAATATAAGTAAATTGGTCTCGCTCGCTTTGGATTCGTCGCGCGCAATTCATTTCAATTTACTTTTGACATTATTAATGACATTAAATTTGTTTTTCTTTGTGTCGTTTTTGCGATGTTACCATGTTTTTATAATCGACCATTTTTCTTTACGAATTAAGCGAAATCACCTATATTTTCTATACTCCGAAACATCTGATTATTTACTATATGAGATATGGACAAATAATTTTATGAAAAATGCATATAGCAGGAATTTAATTTTTGTAATTTACATACATGTGAAAATTGTATGTCTTGCCAATCAAGGAAACTTCAAAATACGCCAAGTATTTCTTTGAAAAAAAAAATGTTAAAGTGATATTTATTTACTAATCAGTTATTCAAATTAAATTTATTTTGAAAATACAAATATGTTCAACATTGACAGTTTCTTTTAATTAAGATGTTAGCATAGATTATTTTTTTTTATGACCTTATTAAAATACGCACATTTATTTTATTCCTATTTGCAAAATTGAAATATATCTAATGTAATGAGGCTTTTTTTTAATTTATTTACACATTTTAAAACTAAAAATTTTACATACATTTGTGCTATTGTATTGCTTTTTTTATATTGGTTTTCCTTTAGTTTGAAATTAAGAAAGAAACATACAAATAATTATATACAGATTGAAAATAAAGTTTTTGAATTTATTATATTTTTTATCAAATGATTTATATTTTTGAGAGATCAACATTTTTTACTACAAAGTTTTAATTAACTGCTACTAAAATTATTTCGGAAATGACAAAAGAATATGTCTTCTTTATACCGAATTTTAATTGCCATATTTTATTTATTTTTAGATATTTCGACATTTTGATAGGATTTTCCTATTTTTATACATTTTAAACACAATGAAATATTTTTATTTTACTTTATAGTAAGAAAAGCTCACAAGTTTTGTCACAAATAAATGTAATGTTATATGTAAGTAGTTAGGGTTTTTTGAATCATATAAAAAATATTAAAATAGATCCGCACAAAGTATGCGTCAATTAAGTTCTTCATACGAAGATAACATAACTCAAAAATTATTTTTGATTGTACTAAAAATAGGGCTTAAATAGGCCAAAATCTAATACGTCATGATTATTAAAAAAAGTGTCAACTCTTTTATTATACTGAAAACGGGCTATAAAATAGTCTATTCTGAAATATAATGATTTCCCAAAAATACTAAATATTTTGATTTAGTTTACTGTCATTCTGAGAATGGGAAACAAAAAGTTAGTATTTCGTAATAATCTAGTCAATGATGTGTTTATATTTACATACTTGTAGCGTTAAGTGACGAGAAATTCAATTGGGAACTTTCAATGGTATTTTATATGTAATTTTTAAATATTGTATTGTAGGCATAAGAATAAGCCATGTTAGTCTGTAATAAACATATTTTAGGAGTTCAACCTATGTATCTGTATTTTGTTAACTTTAAATAAAATACATAAATTATACTTGTGTTTTGTTTATAAGTCACCCTTTTTATTATAATAACTTAAAGTTGTGTATTCGTTATTAAGAATCAAATTGAAGACTAAGATCTTATTTTTGTCAAGTTTTTATTTAATATTCATACGGCATTACTATTATATTAGCTCTGTGTAATATAGTTGGTAAATATTAATAAAAATAGGGCCTTCAAGGAAAAGAAAAATTTATTCTTCATACCTATAGCACACATTTCGATATTGATAATTTATTTTGTACAACTCATATACCATACTGATTGTATGAAAAATTGTTGTTAAAATTATTTCAAATGTATTATGATCTTATTTATTTATTATTTGGTTTTTTTATTATTACACTCACAAACAAAATTTTATGTATTAGTATTATGATTAACAGTTCTCAACTCCTTAAAAAGGTGTAAATATTTCACATTTTCAACACTTGCGTCTTTAGAAGGCGTTTCAGGTTTCTTCTGCAGCTTCGTCCCCCATATATCGATCACTGACCGTATTTCCTCATTAGTTGCTGCGTGCAACACTATTAGAACAAAAGAATTACCGATACCCCCTTTCTTTATATTCGCGCTCGCGCCACAGGACTTGATAGCCACGTTATCAACATGTATGTATTCGATGGAATGGCCAGGAAAGTGATTTTCGTATACATATACTTGACCTTCGTTAATAGAAACCGGACGATTTTCCACGACAGCCGAATCCATGTGTTTTAAGTGGCTGTGCCACGTCCCCACTTCCACTGGCATTTTTGTTTTTTCGCAAAACAACCTCGCCTCGGTGCAGGTTATTAAAAGTAACATTTTCAATACGTCCATGTATGAGATTTCGCTTGTTAATGAATCTTACAAGCGCTATCTAGCATTCACACCTGCTCACTATTGTTTCAAGAACAATAGATTTCAAATAAGAATTCCATAAAAAAAATCAAATGCATCAATAAGGGGTGATCACAAATAAAAGACTATGTTACATTAACACTACATTTATTAAGAAATAAAAGTTGGTCCCTAAAAAAGACAATTTCATTTTACAAAATTATATAATAACATCAAATAAATTTTTACATTGGACCAATATATAAACGTAAATTATTTTTAACACAAATTAAGCTTTGCGATTAGTACCGACTACCACGCCCGAGTCCGCCGTAAATAAGCTGTTAGACCATCTTTGGTGCGCTATCGCATCGTTCAAAATAACCATCCAAAATATAAAAGAGAAACACATTTAAAATAACGTCGATAATAATATATTTTTACATAATAATATAATATCACTACAGTATCGATTTCATAATATATCTTAATTATTTTAGCCAAGTTCGTACAAAATGAAACGTTAGTCTGACTAAGTGCACTCGGTGCGTCCAAAATCAGAATTCTGTAAAGTCCAAAACGCGTGAACCATTCAATGATTACAAAAATTTTATACTGCATCAAAATGGCAATAAAAATATATATTTAAAAACTTTATTTTTGTATATTTTCTTACAGAAATGAAGTAAATTCCATTTAATGAAAGGCACTATAAAGTAAGGCTTGATTATTTAGCGGAATATCCTATTTAAATCAAAAGTGAATACAACTTCTATCAAAAAGGCGTTGATTTAAATAAAACAAGTATTGTTATTTAGCTTTGTTATACGTTATTCAAAACTGAAATATATAAAAGGTAAACTTTGTTAAAAACTAACAAAATAATCAAAAGTGGTGAATAATTAAGTATAGTTTAACAAAATTTAAGCTATTGCTGTAAAATCGATAAATCTTTTAAGTTAAAGCACAAAAATGTGTTTTTTAAGGCACAGACCAATAAAATGTATTTAAAAAGAGGACGGAGATTTCGGTCTCAAAGGCACTTTTATATTAATATGAACTGGCTACCATCACTTTATACAATAATAATACATTTTAACAGGCGTATAACATGTATAAACAAAAATATAATGTGTTACAATAAGCTAATAATTGCCATTTTTTATTGAAAATAAAAAAATATATATTTTTATTATGGAGATATTAAGTTTTCTTTTTATTTAATAAAATATAATTTCGTATATATTATAATAACAAAGGTTTTTTTTTCTCCGTGGACGGACATTTCGAGATTATTCTTAGTCAATATATAATATAACAAGCCGCCACAACCGACATGCAACCGACATTATTTTATAGTAAAACACAATTAGCACAAACAAAGAGTCTTTAAGTCAATTGATAATTCTTCTAAACATTGTAAAGCAGATAAAAAATATTATTACTATTTCGTTTTACATTCATTTAAAAGTAAATTAGTTACATTATGTTAAGCATTTCCATTAAATTGAGTTTCCACATTAAGTTGTTAGTTTTCTATGTCACAAAATATATTATTCTTAAAGACCATACTTTCCTATTTTTACCTTATGATACTTTTTTTGAAGACCGCTGATTAAATATAGATGAGTTTAGGCTATAGCTTGAAGCGTACAGTCAAATATATACATAAAAAAAATTAAAAAATATATTCAAATCCCTATTAATTATAACATTAAACTATCTAAGCTGAGAAAATAAAAATTAAATGATAATTAGTAAGCTATATATATATATATATATATATATATATATATATATATATATATATATATATTATAATGCAGGTCAAAAAAATATTCAATTTCATTAAAATCGATATGGTTATTAAGAAAAATGAGTTCCTGTCATTATACATAGTACATTGATATTACGACAACTAAGTACTAAACACAGTAACACGATATACTAATAAAATATATTTTAGAAAATATATAAGTTTCACGCTGTATTAGCATTTAGTAGGGTAGGCAGAGGGAACCCAGTGTGAAGACATTGTTCCACACGCTCCACCCTATTTTGAGGACATATCTTGTTGAGTGGTGGAAGTCAATTCCGAACTCAATTTTCATGTATTTAAATTAATATAATTTTTAATCGTCACAAATATGAAAACACATGTTATATACATATGTTATATATTTTGTATGTAATAATATGGTACAATAATTACAAAATATTGTACTGTATCAGTACATACGAAATAATTCTAATAATATTTCATTCAAGTTATCATATATAAAAAGCTGTATATTTAATATATAATTTGTGTGAGAAAATACATATTTATTTACATATTTCTAGATATAGATATAAACATAAATATGAGTAAAATCGAAGTGTAAAAAAAAGTTCGAGTGCGAAAAAAAAAACACCATTAAGTAAATTTTTACATTTTCAATAATATGTATAAAAATTTGATATGTGTTCATTTTGTATAATAATAAAAATGTAAGTTTCTCGTATAGTATAAAGTGCTGAATGCAGGTGTATATTTAATATTTTCTTGTTTATAGCTAAATCTACATATGTATAGTGGCTGCGGTGTAACGCGCCTCGCCGCGACGCCAACTCCATTGGGACGGACGGTACTGGAATATAAAATATAATAGAAAATTTTATTTATTTTCACACGTTCCAGAGATAATGAAGCTTGTTGGTTTGACATTTAGTTTTTTCTAATATAGTATTCAAGCGTATAATTGTTTAGTTAGCAAAAGAGCAAGGTACGAAAATACTTAAGTACTTTAATAATTCATATAACTTATAAATATGGGAAAAAATACGATTTTCGCCTTTCAATGATCCTTCCTACATGACTATGTCTGTTAGTCACTCAGTAAAGAATTATTGCCCTATACTCTCAAATTTAGTAGTTTAAAGTAAAAAAAAATCTCTAATTATTTCCTATGCCATAATGTTATCTAGAAGAAGTCACTGGTACAGCGATAAGGTTGCTTTATAAATTTTATTCAGTCTTATTATGCGACTATTGTGGGTTCGATACCTGGTCCGGGGAATTAATTATTTTAATTTCCTCGCTTTATTTAATAAAAAGACAGCATGACTTTCATTTTTAATATAATAAAGATATTGCGTGTTGAATGGTAACACAACAAAAAATTGGCGGACAAAAGGGAAACAGAAAGCGGGAAAAAATTACCTTAATCAGCAGCTGGCCACTCCTCGTATGCGGATTTTTAAACGCATACAACACCCAAGCGGCCAAACAGCATATCATCGTTATAATGAGGAAGGCGGCCACTACGCCGCCGACGGGCGACGCGTACTCCGCAGGCGTTTGTACTGGATATTTGATCTTTGACACTTGCGTTGATTCCGGTTCCACTGTAAAAATAAAAAAAAACATATTTATTCAAATCTATTTGATATCTAAAAAAATCCAATGAAATGTATCCAATTTATTAAGGGGCCATCCATAAATTACGTCACACGTTAAACTTAAAAATTTTATTTATTATGTATATTGAATTTATTTATGGAAGTGGTTAGTTTAACTAACGCTATTTCAAGGACGGAGGAGATGTGAACGTTAAAACGTAGAATTGAAAAAACCTGTTACTTTTTAAAATACTATCTTAGTGCTCTCATAAAATATCTAAGAAAAGTGGAATAGTTTTTTCTGTTTGTTGTCAATTTGTAATGAAAGTCTAGTCTTTTTTTATTTCAATTAATCTATAATTATATTTTTTTGCTTCACGCTGCATCCCACACGTAGGAGAAGAGAAGAGGGAACCCACTATTAAGACACCCCGTTTCCCATTAAAAATTCCATTCTCCACTTTCCGCCGAATTCGGGACACAACGTCACGCTTTGTTACCAGAGCGAAGAAATAAAAATATTAAATATTTTTACCCCTTTGAGTGGGAATCAACCCACAAACGTTACTTTTACTTTTATTCGTTACGATTTTATTATAAGTATAGATACATTATAAAGTTTTTAAAATCAATTTCGAAAATTGATTTGTATTCTCTACTATGTGAAATAAAATAGAGGTCAATTTTGTAAGCTAGGCTAAGCCGACGATATTGTAGACGAAGTTCCGGGGGTCTCGAATATTGCGCGTGGGAACCGTATGGTCTAACACTTGGTTCCCTCTGTCAATACAAACTACATACCAGCGTTGACAACGGCCGTGTCGTGCGTGGGGCGCGTGTCCGTCGTGTACGCCGTGTTGCCGTCCGCCGGCGGGTCCACGTGGGGCTCAGCGGGACACGCGGACTCATTTGATATCGATGTTCTTTCACAGTCTAAAATTAAAGATTATACGTAATAATATACATTATACAACGTTCAAAAGTTTTCTAGTATTTATAAAAAAAAAACTAAATGACATTTTCATTTGAAAAATTTTATAACATTTTACTTAGAAGAAGAAAGAAGAAGAAACTTACTTCTAATTAACCAGTTTTGCTTGTTGCGATCAGTTCCACTGGAGCATTTTTTAATATTATCACACCAAGTACACTGTAAAAAAAGTTTATTTTAGTTTATTAAGAAAATTATTTTTTTATGGACAGTTTCCAAAGAGGCGCGGGTTCGAATCACGCTACGTTAACATTTTTATACGTTTTCTTAATAAGTATTTCTCTTTTCTAAGTGTGGAATAACTCTTTAAAAACTTAAATAAAAAATTATATTAGTAAATTACTACTGATTTTTTTTTTCAGTAGATTATGAATGAATTAGTCGGTTGATTTTTCACTTAGTTTATTTTTTTTCCCCGACTGCTAAGGAAGTGTAATTCGCCTGTGTGTACAGTTGTAACATCTGTATTGTTTTCATCTCCAGTTTGGAGGACTCGCCATGTTGTGATTTATAAATTTCTTTTATTTTTTAATTTTTATATTTTATACTTACATTGAACCCAGTATCGTGGTTAACGCACTCTTGACATGAGTTGTACTGAAGGCACGTAGGCAAAGCTACCAACTTTAATATAGTATTATTTGTAATTTCGTGATTTTTGAACGAAGCACGGTGGTATTCATAGATTGTTTTACGCCTTACATCTGTTGGAGAATTCATATCGTATAAAAAATATGTATTATATTATTAAGGAGGCTTTCGTTGCATCTGAATGTAAAGGCGATGGATGTGGATTCGTTTCCTTGGTCTACCTAGACAGAGCGCAGCGTTGAGTTCCGAATATCAACATGCTATATTACGAAAATTTTGTGGAAATTTTGGAATGGAGTGTTTTAGCATTAGGTTCCCTTTGCTTACCCTCCCAATGCGCATGCGAAATGTTATTATTTGTACTAAAACAAAAACTTGTTATTAATGTTTAAATTTATTTTGAGGCTGGACGTGGCGCAGCGGCATGAAGTGTGACTGTAAAACCGACTGGTTGTGGTGTGGTGTGGTTCGATCCCCACTCGAGGAGATAAAATATTTACTTAAATTAATATTTCCATTTCTTTGCTCTGGTGTCGAGGCTAAGCGCGGCGTTGATTTCTGCCACTCATCACGCAATGCCTCCAGAATTCGGCAGAAAGTGGGGAACGGAATGTCTTAACACTTCCCTGTGGTTCCCTGTGCCTACCCTGCTGTGTGTGGGATACAGCGTGAAGCTGATTTAATTTAATTTAGATTTTTGAAATTTATTTTGGACGAGAAAAACCAAAAAAAAAACCATATATTAAAATGCAAAAACAAAATGCTCACAATAACTACTACATACATAAAAGATTGAACAAAAAATTGAAATACTTACGGAAAAATATTTTATCACTCAAATAAGCGTCACTGATCCCCACTTTGACCGGATGCTGCGTATCATTTATATCTTGGACCAGCATCGGTATGTCCTTGTATGCAAATATTATATCACCATTTCCGTACAGTGTTGCGGCAAATGTGAACTTCTTGGTTGGATCCTCCCGCAGGGTTATATTCTCCCAGAATACACTGAATTTTTCACCTGTTTACAATATATATTCAATTTCAAATATTGAAAATCTTTATTCAAATGGACTTTTTAGAGCACTTTTGTCTTCTATATCACATTTATAAACGTAATGTTTAATGGTTAAAATGTTAAAATAATGTTTACATATATAATTTAATTAACAACTCCCAAAGCTACTAGCCCTAACCCTTAAGACTGATAAAATATAAAAAATAGTACAAACCATCGTCGCTCATCTTCACAACGCTATCGTTACTGAGTTTGGTGTCAAAGTTGGCCATCAAGGGTGCTATGTACTGCGTGGCCGCCAACCAGTTGTGAACGTGGTCTCCCGTATATATGAACCCGCCGGTCGCTACTGTTATGTTTGGAACGGAATGACCGTAGAACGGAAAGTCGAATTTGAGGGTTAGAGTCTAAAATGGAAAAAAAATGTTTATTTATATAAGCTTACACATTTAATAGTATAACTATATCAAACGTGCAATGTAAAATTACATATATTTTATCTAATGATTTACACATGTGAATATTATCTTTTTTTATATAAACAACAGAATTATAAACATACACAGAATAAAGATAATAATGAATTCCATACTATATTATATATTTTTTTTATATTACCGCATATATATTATTCTAGCTTCCGTTGTCCCGCAGATAACAGAGGCAATCAAGTATTAAGACACTGTTCCCCACGCAGTGTCCAATTATCGAGACATTACAGATTGATTGGCGGACCTCAACGCCGCGTTTAATCTTGTTACCAGAGCGAGGAAATAAAAACATCTTATCTCTCCAAATGTAACTCGACTCCAAAAACAAATTATTCTATGTATACCAATTTAAAGTCCATAATATAATTAATTTTTTTGATTAAATAATTAATAATACAATTTTTTAATAATACTATTATTAATATTGACATATCTTACAGTAGCACGTCGATGTGAGTTGCTAAGTAGCTCGTGTACATCGGCTGGAACTTTAGATATATTGGCCCAATACTCCCTGAAGTAGTCGACATTCCCAATGAACGAACTGTTGTAGAAGCTGTGATGGTCCTAAAATTACATACATTTTCATATATTTTTTGGTTATACGCCTATGTAGTTGAAAAACAGTGTTATTATGTAAACAAATATGATTATAATAGTTATTTCTTAATTATTTTTATATATAAATAGGAATAAAAAAATAATAATAAAAAAACACGCTTCACGTTGTATCTTGCGTAGGCGATAAGCAGAGGGAATCTAGTCTCAAGAAACTCCGTTCCCCACTTTCCGCCGAATTTTTTCGAGGCATTGCGTGGAGAAACTCAAAGACGGGCTTTTGCGTTATTGCCAGAGCGAACAAATGAAAATATTAATAAATAATAATTCATTCCTCCGAATGGGGATCGAACCCACAACCGTCACGTTACAATCACACCTCAGTACTAATAAACTAAACTACCAGTTACCAGATTGTCTTGCTAAGCGACTTTCCAGTCATATCGAAAATTGATTATTTTCCCTAATCGACTAATATTTGACAAAATTATATATCATAATAGTGCAACAATTACTTCTTTATCAATTTAGTTTATTTTCATATTTATATTTTAATATTATAACATTTGAAGGAAACAACGGAAAATTTTATTATTATGTAATATTAATCAAATCTAGGAAACAAATTAATTACATGAAGAATATACGCATTTAAACACGTTATTCACGTCACGAGTAATTACGATAACTTTTTTATTTACCTTTATCAATTTACCTACCTACCTTACCAAAAAAATATTTAAAAAAATATACTGCATTTAAATTAGAAATGTACGGTTGAATACGACTAAAATCTACAAATTTAAGGTCAATAAAAAATCAGCTTCATGCTGTATCCCGCGCACGATAGGGTAGGCAGAGGGAACCTAGTGTTAAGACACTCCGTTTCCCACTTTCAGCCGAATTCTGGAGGCATTACGTGTTGAGTGGCAGAACTCAACGCTTTGCCTCGACACCAGAGCGAAGAAATGGAAATATAAATTTAAGTAAATATTTCATCTCCTCGAGTGGGGATCGAACCTACAACCAGTCGGTTTTACAGGCACACTTTGGGCCGCTGCGCCACGACTGGCCTCAAAGACATTTATATAAAACTATATATCTGCGCTTTAAGAATTCTCACTCACTTTCCATAGCCATTGTTTTCATATTCAATACACAATACAATCAATATATTATATACCTATAATACATATAGAATCTATCATATCATCTGTGTCAACACTTACTGTAATAATTTCTGAAAGATTTTGCTGGGCCTTGATAACTTCTGGGGTCTCTTTGAACACATCATTGATATCTGGAACTAATATATAACACAATTATTTATACTATATATCATAATATATTAATATTAATATTGAAATTTAAAATAAATATTTTGATGTAATGTATTTACTTTGAGAAGATTTTAACTTATAATATATTGGTTTTAGCTTCACGCTCTTATAACCAGAGCGGTTACCGCATTCGAAATCAAGATATATTCTAATATTACCATAATTTTGAATTATTTAAGAATTCAAGATTTGGTTTTTTCCTCTTGTCTCTACATCCAACTAGGCCTGGATTATGGTTCTAAATAGTCCGTCCATTTACATTAATGTTTGTTGATGAATATTTTTACAGCGTACAAATCTGACAAACAGATTTACTTAAACTCAATTGTATGTATCTAATATTATTTCCGAGACATGAGGCCGTCGTGGCGCAGGGCACAAGATGTGACTGAAACGCGACGGTAGTGGATTCGATCCCCACTCGAGGGAATGAACTTTAATTTTTTTATATTTTCATTTTTTCGCCTTGGCATCAAGGCAAAAGCCCGGCGTTGAGTACCGCCACTCAACACGCATTGCCTGAAAAAAATCGGCGAAAAGTGGGGAACAGAGTGTTTTAACACTATGTTCCCTCTGCCTACCCTGTTGTTTGCGGGATACAGGTTGAAGCTGATATGATTTTAATTTATTATTTCCACTTGTACCTACATACAGTTTGCGTGTGAAAAGTCGTTTTATCTCTTTACGACATTGAAATACAACTTTATTGCAAAATTTATAGGGAGAAAACATCTTTGTATCAATATTTAACGTTCTAGTCTAGAGTGTTCTCGGCTATAACGGTAACTATCTATTTATTTACCTTCTATCAAGTGATAGGGAAAGATCTCAATAACAGCGTGAAGGCTACATAGGCTATATTTATGTATAGTTTTATTTAATTTAAAAATTACATTATTTTGTCAATAGTTTAAATCAAAAATAAAATTAATTTTGTTCTAAAGTTTCTACAAACATGATAGATTGTATTTGAACCCCGATTTCACCTATAAATAATAGTTATTAACATTTACGCATTACGGCACCGCATCACATACACTATATATGGATACAGAAGTAGGCTACATACATTTATATAAATATAATGCACTTTCATTAAGTACTTCATTGAAAACGATCGAACGACATTGATTGCGCCAATTCAAGTCAATTGATGTTTTTTCATTTTACAATAGAATTCTACAGTAGTAGTGTATAGTGAACAACAAAAAATCTATTTTGTTTAAATATTTTGCTTTCGTTTTATGGGACTGTTTCTCTATTATGAGTGGAGCAGGGAATCGAGAGTTAACTAAACTAGCGAGGATCGTCGGTTCAAATTCAATCAGATAAATGGACTCGATTTCTGTTAATAAATTTTCAATTAAACCTTGAAATTATAAGTTTGCATATTCACTAAATGTCATTGCGAATATATCATTTCAATAAAAAAAAAGAGTGTTAAAATGTGATTCCTCAAGATTATGCATTAAATATATACTTTAGTAGTTGTGAAGGTCAAATCGAAGAGTAAAATCGTACATTACTTTAACTACAATATAATCTACTACTATTAATATTTATAGTTATTTCTAAGAGTCCTTTCCTTAAGTCAACTTTTAACAAAATGCGTTATTCCGTGTGATTTTTTTCTTTAAGCGGTGTATTTAATGTAATTTGCAAATCATGTCAACAAAAAAAAAAGATATTTTACATGTTCATTTTTGGCCTATGTGTAGCAGCTCTCACTTTACGTTCTAGTACCTTTGTTTGAGTGACCTTGAAGGTACCTATAATTATAGGCATTCAATCAACGTATAACGTGACCAAACCAATTAAATAATACATTTGTAAATAGCACGAGATATTATTTACTTTAATATTTAATCATACGTTTTAAATAACCGAATCGTTACTTAAAATAGATTTATGATGAATAGATATTATGACAATCAATATATCAAACAATCAATCAATATACAAAACTAAAGCGAACCAGTACAGAAATCTACAATATTATGTGAAACTTACAGCCGCACTCAGAGACGGTAGTTAAATAGCATAGTTAATTGTCATTAAATCATTACAAACACCTATAAGTCGTATGTATGTCGTCTAGTGTCGCTAATATGTAAGTATTTACAATTTGTTCTCATTTAAAAGGCAAAATGATCAATAAAATTATACATGTCCAATTAATTTGCTGTGCTGATATATTTTATGACTTTTCGTAATGTTTTGCTATAAACGGAAGATTTAATACGGAAAATAAAAAAATCTATGAAATATACATAAAAATAAACGGAAATGTAAATATTTATTTATTTATAGGAGAAGGTTCCCCCCGCAGTTATCGGGGCCCTCTTTTATATTAGTTATTAAAAATCACGATATGAAGTGAAACTTTTTTTAAAAACAGAACATTAATATGATAATATTAAAATCCAACGCATTCCCGTGTTTTGCGAAGCAGTTTCAACCTGCACTAGGCAGCAGTTCTAGTCGGTCTCTTTGGTATCGACTCTCCAATAATGAAAAGACGTAGAGCTCGTCTGAATGTGATTATCTATAACTTATGGAGTCACACTACTTGTGCAGGCGATATATATCTGTGATTTTTGTTAATAACTTCGATACATTTAATTTGCCCCCCAGGGTGCCATATAGCCTTCACTCGATCTCAAATTGTTAAATTTGTGTTTTTTTCGGAATAAACATTTTTTTAAATATTCTGTCGCATTTTTCTTAATTCTATATTAAGTCATATATAGATAAATAAATATCAAAGCCGTAAATAAAATAATACATCACGTTTTATTAACATTTGTATTTCTTTTACTTTTCATACTAGACCTCAAACACATAATGGGGGGCCACATCACCACCTTTTATATATATTACTAAAAAGTTATTAAAAATATTTAAAATATTTATAATCTTAAAGAACTTAAGGGCATAATTCAAAAGGACTCTCAGAAGGAGATTCAGAGGATGGGCACACGCGTGTTTTCCGATAATTAAGCCTTTATATTATAAAACGTGATTCGGCGCATCGATCTTGGATTTTGCTTTACAAGTCAAATGTTAATATTATAATACTAAATAATAACAACTATTATCGTATAGATTGCCCTGCGCTGAATTCTATGTTATGTAAACTCTCCGTGCCGTCGTAACCGTCTACTTTTGAAAACTTTACTAATATTATGAAACTGAAAAGTTTGTTTGGTTGAACGCACTAATCTTAGGAAATGTAAGTTTGGATTGAAGGGTTCTTTTAGCTTTAGATAGTCTAATTATGGAGGAGGACTTTATCTAAGCTATATTACATCATCATCTTTTTTTATTTAATATACTCATTCGACCATGCCAGCGGATAAAATCTAGTAATTAAATGTTTACACGTAAAGTTCATTAAACCCATTTTATTAAAACAATAATCACGCGGTCTAATTAGATACCTTTTAAAATAAAATAAAAAATGGCAACAGCGTAATTTGCATAATATACATAATCAATTGAGGCCAGTCGTGGCGCAGCGGCACAAAGTGTGACTGTAAAACCGACTGGTTGTGGGTTCGATTCCCACTCGAGGAGATGAAATATTTATTTAAACTTATATTTCCATTTCTTCGCTCTGGCGTCGAGGACAAGCGCGATGTTGAGTTCTGCACTCAACACGCAACGCCTCCAGAATTCGGCAGAAAGTGGGGAATGGAGTGTCTTAACACTAGGTTCCCTCTGCCTACCCTGCAGTGTGCGGGATACAGCATGAAGCTGATTTATTTATTTATTTATTTACATAATCAACTTTTATATTTATATTTTAACAATCACTAGACTACTTTCACAACGAGATATATGTTGAATCTTATAAAGTTATGCAATTTTAGTTTCGCGCATCCGATGCATTTCGTAAAGGTAGCAAATATATTTTTATAGCTTTACGCTGCATCTCGCGTGTATAAGGGTAGGCAGAGAGAAGAGAGAACGGAAGTGTCTACTTTTGTTCTCCACTTTCCATCGAATTCTTGAAGCGTATTGAGGGGCGCAACTCAACGCCGCGCTTTGCGATTACAGTGCACACTTATAATAATTATCATATTTTCTGCTCTTCTAGTTTTTAACAATGTGAGTTGTGTATACTCAAACACATTACAATTTTGAAATTTTGAATGAAGGTTTCAATATTCATTTCAGATTGAATCTATACAAATCCTGCAGATCATAAAGATGAACGATGTAAAGTTGAACGAAATAATCTCAGGAACTACCACTAGCTGTAATTGACAAAATATTTTTGCTATTTTTAGAACAAAATTTATTTTATCTATTTTATTATTTTTCGAACAAAATATAACTTACCGTCATCTGGTACTATTGGGTCGCTGACTTTCGGTGAATTTGCAGTGACGTTAACATGCAAAATTCCCGACCCGTTCACTCCTAACAGTGGTACTTTAGTCACAACTGTCGACGCGATGGAAGACGATACTGGAAAAAATATATATATTTCTATTAATAAAAAAAATATACAATGCATTTTGTTTTATTGAAAATACTATTAATGTGTAATTTTGTGTCAAAAAAAGTATATATGATTATACATTAGAAAAAAAGAACAAAGAAATATTTTGCTTAGCAATAGGTACGTCAATTCGCATTGCGCAGAATTATAAAGATTAATAAACAAAAAAGTTAAAATTAATAAATAATAAATTTAGTACTAAAAGATTTAAGGTTAATATATTTTATAGATAAAAAAATAATTAATCATTTCATATAAAAATTTCCCATCTAATTTGTAATTTGAATAACTAACGATTAAAGGGGTTAAAGTAGTATCGCTCATTTGTTGCAAAAGCAACGTACCTATTTGTACACTTTTTTTTTTTAAAAAGTAGTACTTTTTATTTATTTTTTTTAAAAAAGTAGTACTTTTTTATAACAATGTTTCTTACGAAGTCAACACAAATACAAGTAAACAAAAAGCAAGGCAAAATAATTCGCATTAACACAAACCTACTTACATACATATATAATATAATTTTTCGACAGATTCGCATAAAGTTTATATAAATAACACAGTTGTAAAGGTCAGTTGATTACATTATCGGTCCTTAAACTGTAGAACAAAGGCATCTTCTGACTCATTCATAAAAACATACAAACATTACTCTCAATTGAAGTAATTAATAAATTACACTTTACGAGACTTTCTAAGCTGTCTCCGTGTTACATTGAAATATAAAATGTTTATAATATTAAACTTTTTATAGGCGTTTTAGTGAGAAATCATTGTAATTTATTTTTTCAGTTTTTTCGCATATCAGCGTAGGTAGAAAGAACTCTCCATTATTTCTTGTAGCGAGATCGAACCCGCCACCATTGTCGTTACAGTCAGACACTGCTTCTAGACGAGTTTTATATAATAATCCAAAATAGGCATTTCAAATAATTATAAATTCAGCAAAACGTTAAATAACAAAAAAAACACATCGCAGAGGCCACAGATATTTCTAAGAATATTTTTAATCTGTCACAGCTACTTCTCTGGTTATCAATTCGGTATACCATACACTCATTAGTGTATCTAGAGATATTATCTGGAGGGAAGGGAGAGGTGGTGGGGGGAGTCCTAGACTTAACCTTTGAACAGATATGTTAATGTTCGGAGCATTTTTGATAGTTTACTAATATTTCTGGGGTGGACACGCTCCACCTACCTCCCCCCTCCCCCCTCTTGCTTCCTCCACAAGTACGATTTATGCAAATAGGTACTTTATTGTAGACATTGTTAATTATACAAGCAAACATGCCAATGCTTGACTCGTGTGTAATTGTTTTAGATAAGTAACTCTTTGAATATTCATTTCCACATACAATGTATGAATCAAGATTTATTAACAATATAAATAAAATCTACCTGCGTAGTTTTTATACATGCTCTGTAATTCAACTGACTTCAAAATAAATATATGAAAATTTAAAAGTACTATATAAAAAACAGCCTTAAAAGAATATTTTGATACGCATTTAAAGTAGCAGTTTCATTTTTTCTTTTCTAAATGTGAAAATAAAAAAAATTAAAGATAAGATAGTAAGAAAGAAGAGAAAAAACTTTTTAAACTATCGCTCAAAAAAATATTGCAATATCTATCATGAAGTTATAGATCACTTTTGTTGTCATTAGACACAACGCAATGGCGTCATTGTTATGCACCTTCAGCAACGGCATTAACATACACATGTCAAGATGCTGTTAATGCCATCAAAATAAGATGACCATTGGCTTATTTACAGCTAGGATGTATATTTTAATATACATTTTATAGTTTTGAGTCGTGACTATAAACCCGACAGGTTGTGGATTCGATTCCCACTCGAGGTAATGAACTATTTAATATTTTCATTTCCTCGCTCTGGCAAAGCGCCGCATTGAGTTCCACCACTCAATACGCAATGCCTCCACAATTTGGTGGAAAGTGAGGAACGACAGTGTCTTAATGGAAAAGGGGTGTCCTAGCACTACATTCCCAGATTCTACCTGCCTCCTGTGCTATGTGCGGGATACAGCGTGAAGCTAAAAAATAATCTTATAGCTATATTTTAACTTAAGTAACACTTAGTAATTGTTTAATGATGTTTTGCTTACAATTAGACTGTATGAAACCTTTATCCAGCGTAAGTAGGTAAATTTATTTATCTCGTCGCGTTCTCATTACGAGTCAATGAATCGGACTCCTCTAAATAATAAATCAGAGGGCAAAAAAGCGTATCATTATCACATATGTTTTACCAATACATAATAAGCTTATTCATATTTTATTTAAACTGGAAACAGTTCACCTAATATGTAACTGTAGGAAAAAAACCCATAGGTACATATAATAAAATGTAAACAGATAGCTGTCTGTATCATGGAAGGAACTCATATATGAGAAAATCTATTACTGGGGACATTTATCAATGTAATAGAACTCAATATGTTTTTTTTTATTTTTATCTATTTGTCGGTTTGTCTGTCGTTTGTTCACGCTAATTTCCGAAACGGCTTAACCGATGTAAGTGTAGTTTTCACTATTATATAATATTGTTAGGGCAACTTCTCTCACTGTATAAATAAATTATTGTGTACTTCAAACGGGCGAAGCCGCGAGCGGGTTGCTAGTCCATAATAAGTACAAAGATTATTAAGTTGGTTATTAAGGAAAATGGAACACGTACTTTTATGTATGTATCATTTTATATGACTATTAAAAATTTTATATGAATACGCCGTTTACAATATAACGAAATATAGTATTGTTTGGTTTTACCATGAGATGATACCAGCTGTGTTAACATAATATGTTTAAAAAATATTTATATAGTAAATACAATATACATTGTCTTTCAAAATAGTAATAATACCAGTATAATTTTTATTATTATAAATATTAACATTTAAGTGATGCACAAAACTCACAATGCGAGTTCGATGCAATTGTGGTTTCTTTATAGATATTTATATAACTTTGTCAGTGCGGTTTTTTCTTGTGGTAAAAGTAAGATACAGTTTCCAAAATCAATAAATTTGATTTATTTACTAATTATGAAAACGACGTTCTACAAACGTTTGACCTCTACCTAACTACCTCAGGAATAGTTTTCTAAAATTCATTTTTAGACGTTCATGTAGCCTCTACAAGGTAGAGTCTACAAAATGTAAGTTTCTCGAAAATATTGCCATAAGCTATTAAGAATTACATAGGACGACAGAGTATAGTACAATCAATAAGTGTTGGCCGCTCTGAAGTTGGCAGTAGACGGCTGTTTGGTTTCAAGGCGGCCCACGACACATCGGTTGTACTGTATAAATCAACTCCTACTTAGTACTTTAGTAGTTATTGTCCAGAATAATGATTTGTAAGCACACTACTTGTTGTTTAAAATGTTATATGGATATGAGATTGAACCATTTAATTAATTACAATTATTTTATCTTATCATGTAACAAATTAAGTAACTAATTCAAATTGTTATTTAGCTTTTAAATTTATAAAACAATGCCTATATTATAAAACAATGCTTTAGCTAGTAATCACAGATGAGTGGTTTTTATAAAGGATGGCTCATATTTTACTGCTGAATCATTTCAATAATAAAATGTTAAACATTAAAAAAGTACAGTACAGACATATACAAATGGTGGATTTTTTTGGTACTTTTAAAAAATATAACAATATTAAAAAAAATAATTTGATCAGTGTAAGAGTTTGTTCAAGAAAATAATAAAAAAAAATGCTGTCTAGCCAAAAACTGTACATGTAATAAATATATGTTAAACATATAATTTAATTTAAATATTTACATATTCAATATGATTCAATTCAATAAATTAACCTTAATGTATCTTCCTTACTTCAGTAATAATTCATATTTCATTTCTAAAGAAAACTTCCTTGTATTTGACATTTTAGCTAAATATTTTACAAATGGTATACCCATTGTTTTAATAATAACCAATCATGTAATGCAACCACTTGACAATGTATTGACTTATATAAAAAAAAATCCTAAGAGTAATTTTACTTGCAATTTATACATATATATATAAACATATATATATTTATATTTAATTTTTATTTAGATGAATCTTTTAAAACAAAAAACAAAAATTATATTCAAAATACTTACTTTCAGTCTCATTTGTCATTTTTGTGCTGTTGGCAGTGTTGTTAGATGCACCTGGATTGGTGTTGGAAGAGTTTGAGGTGACCGCATAGGCATTGGTTGACTCGACATCTCGACGGACTCTACTATTCTCAAATGTTATAATCTCTGGTGCTATTCTGCTGCTGTGACTCACTGGACTATTGTAGACAGTGTATTCTAAGTTTGCTAAAAATATGTTAAAAAAATATAAATATATTTAATTTCCTACTAAAATAAAAATATATAATTTTTTGAGATCACATTGTGAAGTGTGTGTGATAGTGTTAAGACTAAACCTAAGAGAATCTAGTGTTAAGACATTTTGTTCGTCACATTTCGGCAAATTTTACAATATGAGTGGTGGAACTCAACACTGTGTTTTGCCCTTACCAGTGCAAGAAAATCAAAATTATTTTATTATTACCACAAGTGGGAATTAAGCCAACAACTGTAGCCTTTATATTCAAATGTTGACTTAATGTACCGCAACAGCGTTAGTACAAAATTTAAAATAATATAAAATAAAACTAAATATAAAAAAAGTATATAAAATATTTTTTACATACTACAGCTGTAGAATTATATATTACTAGGCTGCCTCAGCTAACTAATAGTGTGAACAGTAATGATGTAGCTTTAATTGCTTGTTATATCATGAGCAATAGTCTTAATTGAAATGACAGGAAGGAACTGTTGTTTGTAAATGAATATAAGTACAGAGAATATATAGAATCTGCACCACACAGTACAGAGGTACAAGTGTGTGACTATAACGCGATGGTTGTGGGTTCGATCCACACTCTGTGGTATGAATTATCTATTCATGTTTTAATTTCTTTGCTCAAGATGCAATGCCTCGAAAAAATCAGTGGAAATTTTGGAACAGACTTTCTTAACTGTAGGTTCCCTATGCCTACCCTGCTATATGCGGAATACAGCATGTAGCTGATAAAAGAAAATATAGAGAAGAATAAATAAAAAGTAAAAGTGAAGATGTGGTCTATGTTTGCAGAGAACAAATTATTTTCATCTCTTTGCTTTTGTAACAAGATGGAACATTGTATTGAGTTACTCAACCAGTAATGTCTTCAAACTTGGGTTGCACATGGAGAATAAAGTGGTTTATTACCAGTTTCCAATTTTTTTTAAATAGCTTGGCAATATCTGCATGAGATTGGCATACTTATAATCAGCTATTGCTATAATTATTATAAGATTAGAAAGTTGTTGTGACGGTATATAATAAACTTATATGTATATCACAAGCCAAAGGTTACTTAAATATAAACTCCAAAGTATCAACAAATGCAAAATTCTGAAAGAAACATCTTTTTACAGATTTACATCACAGAATTAGATATTTCTTTTTTTTTATTCAAGCTACAAGATAAAATGAAATACCACATTAAAGATTAGATTTAATTCTTGAAACACTATAAATTCATAAACTCCAGGATTATAAATTTGTTGTAAAGAAATACTTTCTTATAAATTACTATATTGACAATGTTTTAAGCTTTTTTTTTTAATTCAATAATGTTTACCTTATAGAAAAATAAAATGATGTTATAAGGAAAGTAAACCAGTATAAATAGTAATGTTTCTTAGTAAAATCCATGATTCAGTTAGTTTTTAGGGTTTTAGTAAAGTAGGTAAAGAGAAATTAATTTTAAAACACTTACTACATTAATTGCCATATTTTTTTATCATAAAAGGAAAATGATAATAATTTTAATAATTTCATTAGTTTAAATGGTATTTAAAACAACTGCCATTGCAGTACATTGTACTAGGAAAGCATAAAATGTAGTTAACTTTAATAAGGTATTATATTTATTACTCTTGTACTCAATATTATAATCACTTGTTTCCTATATATGTCTAGGAATGTAATAAAATGTACAAAGAATAGTGTGTTAATGTAGGAAATCTCATAATTTTCACTCATTAAGCCTTCCTAACCATGCAATTTTATAAAAATATATATTTATATATTTAGATTGTTTCTTAATTTGAATATAAGAACTCTAAGTAATTATTATTTGTGTAGCCCAAGTATACATAATATTTTAAGATAATTTGGAAAGAAAATCTATACTTTGATATTTACAAGAATTAAGGTTGCAATATGAAGAAACTAGGAATAAGGCTTTGACAATTCAGACACCGATAAACTAAATATACCACATATCTTAAGTAAGCTTTAAATAAGTTGTATATAGCATTTATAAATTAAATAGATTCATACGATTCACAATGTTTACAGTGTTTGTGTAATGTTTTGTGAATTGTCAATATCATTTTCAATCTTTTAAAGACGTACTTTAAAAGTTATATATTACATTTTAGATATGTACGTATTTGCTCTCATGATATTTGTATAGAAATAAGAATGAAATAACATTTTGATAAATGCTTAATGATTATCATTTGGAATAATTGTTTTTTCCATTATTTACGTCATCATCCCAGAATTCAAAGACAATGAAATGAATGTTGTGGAAATAATTGTAATATAATCCTTACCTGTTGCAACAAAGGTAAACGAAAACGAAATAACTAGGAGCGTTTTCATTAAACCAATTTTCCCCTTTACTTCGAAGAAATCCATGTTCACACAATTTAAAAAGTTTCTTTGAATGTTTTTTTACAGTAACGTCATTTAGATTTTTGGTTTGACGTTATCCACGCTGGCGTACTAGAACCGTTCTTCTTATTACAACGCTGCTACTGATGTAGGTACCGAATCAGGAATACCTACGGATGATTTAAATAGCGAAAAAACCCATTGTTCACGACAGATAAAATATTTAGGTACAGATTATAAAACAATAAATATGTAATTATTAAATATCAAGGCACATTAATTAAAAATAAATCTTTAAAACAGCACATGAGCAAATATAAGATTTCGTAGACTTTATAGAGGCGCTATTAAAAATAATGTTGTATTAGGTACCTATGCCAATTTTATGAATTTCTAAAACTATTTTCATTCATACTTCTATTTATTAAATCTTCCCAAAGAACCCTGTAAAGTTGAAATGGGTCCCAGTGGTTATTCTTTTATTTAGCAAAAAAATTATGATAAAATAACGCTTATCTGATGATAAACCTAAAAGCGGAAAAAAAATAGATTTTATACCCACGCAGAGAAAACAAGACGAAAAATGAAAATTAAATTCTTATTTGAATTTCCAGTTCAAATTTGTATATAAATAAAAACAAATAAATATTGCAAACGTTTTTAATTTTGTTATATCGTTTATAAAAGCAGTAATAGTTTTCTAAATGATGCAAGCTTTAATATAAAGAAAATTCCTTTGAATAGAAAAACCATCTATTTATCAAATACCAAAAATTTACCAAATTTCTTATTAAATCCAACATACGCTTCTAATATTATGTCAATTCTTTTATTTGCACCAATGTCCAGCAATTCTAAAATAAACGATTAAACATTATATATTTTTAATATTCTTCTCCACCCTCGCCTTCGCCTTCTCCAGAATCCATGCCAACCTCTTCATAGTCTTTCTCTAAAGCAGCTAAATCTTCTCGTGCTTCAGAAAATTCACCTTCTTCCATACCTTCACCTACATACCAATGTACAAACGCTCGTTTTGCGTACATTAAGTCAAATTTATGATTTAACCGAGACCATGCCTCTGCAATCGCAGTTGTATTGGAAAGCATACAAACTGCTCGTTGTACTTTCGCTAAATCACCTCCTGGGACCACAGTAGGTGGCTGATAATTTATGCCTACTTTAAATCCTGTGGGGCACCAATCTACAAACTGAATTGTACGTTTTGTTTTAATTGTTCCAATAGCAGCATTGACATCTTTAGGCACCACATCGCCTCGATACAGCATACAACACGCCATATATTTTCCATGTCGAGGATCACATTTTACCATTTGGTTGGCTGGCTCGAAACAAGCATTAGTAATTTCAGCAACTGATAGTTGTTCGTGGTATGCTTTCTCAGCAGATATGACGGGGGCATATGTTACTAAAGGAAAGTGAATACGAGGATACGGTACCAAATTGGTTTGAAATTCCGTAAGATCTACATTTAACGCTCCATCAAAACGTAAAGATGCTGTAATTGATGAAACTATTTGTCCAATTAGTCTATTTAAGTTGGTATAAGTTGGTCTTTCTATATCCAGATTTCTTCTACAAATGTCGTATATTGCTTCATTGTCAACCATAAAAGCAGCGTCAGAATGCTCTAAAGTAGTGTGTGTGGTTAAAATGGAATTGTAAGGTTCAACTACAGCCGTAGAAATTTGCGGCGCAGGATAGATTGCAAATTCCAATTTAGATTTCTTTCCATAATCTACTGATAGACGTTCCATCAGGAGAGAAGCAAAGCCAGACCCGGTACCTCCTCCAAAAGAATGAAATATAAGAAACCCTTGTAATCCTGTACATTGATCAGCTAATTTACGGACTCTATCCAAAACTAGGTCCACAATTTCCTTCCCAATAGTATAATGTCCTCTAGCGTAATTATTGGCTGCATCTTCCTTTCCAGTAATCAATTGTTCAGGATGAAACAGTTGTCTGTACGTGCCAGTACGCACCTCATCTACTACTGTGGGTTCTAAATCAATAAAAACTGCTCTTGGAACATGTTTTCCAGCACCTGTCTCGCTAAAAAACGTGTTAAAAGAGTCATCGCCACCCCCAACGGTTTTGTCTGATGGCATTTGTCCATCCGGTTGAATTCCATGTTCCAAGCAATACAGCTCCCAACAAGCATTTCCAATTTGCACGCCTGCTTGTCCAGCATGTATAGAAATGCATTCACGCATATTTATGTACTATAAGTTGCTTATTAATTTTATGAAAAACTATGATCTTTATACAAAAGAGTGAACTATCAGACTGAACAAGAATAACGATTGAATATTGGTATAGAATGAATATACTCTTATTTTAAATTTAGGTTTCTTTTTAAAAATTGCCAGGAAAAGTTTGAAAGCTTGAAAACTGGCAGTTTTAATTTACATACATTGAATAACTACGTTTCAATGTTAAAACCGATCTAGTAATAATTATATTTTTTCACATAATAAGAGAAAATAGTATTTTTTTTTATATTTTAATACTTATAGTATTAAAATATAAAAAACATACAAATAAATAAATTTTGTTTTACCTCTCAGTTGCATCACTTATCATGGTATTCAGAATCGAATGTCAGTTGATATATAAAAGTCATTTCATTATTTGGATTCGAAATTTACCAGCTGTCAATTTATTTATGTCATACGTGATGACTGAAGATCAATACTTGTTCTGTAAATATACAATTATATATTGAAAAAATTAATAAGTTATTTGCAAAATATATAGAATTATTTGAAGGAATTGTAATTATGTCTGAAGAAAATGTGGAGAAGTGGGCCAGAGAAGGCCAAAACAAAGGTTTGCTATAAATCTGCAATTATTTACTAATGAAAAGTTTATAATTAAAGAATAGAAAGCAAATATTATTTAATTGTTACTATTTTCAGACTACTACATGTCTACAAGCTGTTCTAGTTTTGAAATGTTAGATCCTCATGATCCTGTAATAAGTCGTCTCGCCACACAACTTTTTAAAAAAACAAATGATTATTTGCAAGGCGAAATGGCAGCTGGACAGGTAGTGAAAATATTTTGTACATTTATTTAAAAATATTATAATACCTAAATCATATTTATTATTTCAGGATCACTACACTCTTCTGGAAGAAATCAATAGATTGGCAATCACTAAATATGCTGATCTAAGAAACCTAACAGTAAATCTGAGCAAGACTTTAAATGAATACAATGAAATGTGTAAGTTAAACAAAAATGTAAAGTACTTATTACAAAACATTTATAATCAGTACAGTATATTGAATTCAGTACAGTACAGTATGATCCAGGCCGCCCTGAACTTAGATTTTTGAACTTTTGCAATGTCCACCCAGGAAGATAATGATCAAAAGTAAAAAAAAATCCTTATATTAAATCTGCACACCCATCCACAGCTAAGTTCGGGCAGCCATAACTTGTTTACCTTTCTGTACTCTTAATGATATATACCATTTTGATTTTCCAGACAATGCTCTTATTAAACCACTACTTCTTCAAATAGACCAAATCGATATACAAGTGTCCCAATTTGAAGCTAATGCTTATAAATTGGACAGTTACACCAAGCAATTGAAGGCCCGTTTTAAGGAACTTGAAGAAAAATAAACACATTATATACTTTCAATGCTTTTACAATTTTAATTAAGTTGAAATCAATTTTGTATATTGCAATTCTATTTATATATTGTTAAAAATAGCTTTCCACCATGTCTTCAAGCAATTGTTATTACTTAAAATAACATCTCTTGCATCATATTTTATTAAAGTTAAATATCAATATTTGAGGCTGTTATTGCAAAATAGGAGACTGTGTGTCTGTAAATGTGATGGTTGTATGCTGTTTTCAATATAATACAATACTCATAGAATTAGCAATTGATAAAAAATTTCAATATTTTACAAGCATTTTGTACTCACAAAGCTTTTATAAATTTTGCTTTTCATGACCAATCATTTATTTAATCATAGATGTCATCAAAATTTGAACATTAAGGAGAATTAATCCAAATTAAACTCAAATGTAGTCATAATTGAGAATGAATTACAGATAATGTTTAGTTGTTACTTTTTTATATGTAAATACTTTCACACTTAATTCTGCATATAGTTGGCAGAGAGAACCTTGTGTCAAGACAATTCTGTCCCAGCTTTTCTCCCAAATTTGGAACATTACATGTTGAATGATTCAAATTCAAATTCAAAATATTCTTTATTAAAATAGATTTATTATATGCACTTTTGAATTGTCTAATGAACATGAACAACAAAATAGCTAAGCACTTCTGCTGAGAATAGTTGTCAAGAAACTCAACAGTTGCTTTTTTCAATGTCAATGATATTCAATTATTACATTAACTGGCTGGGCTAGCTATCCTGCATCACATTTAATAGACAACAATTCCATACTTGTTTATCCTGTAAATATTCTTGAACAGTGTAATGATAAAACTCAACACCACATTTTGTTTTCCCAGAGAGGAGAAATGATAAAAATTAATTCCCCTGAGTGTGTTACAACCATTGCCTTTATAGACACTTTTTACTGTGTCACTATGATTTCAATATTATTTCTAGAGTATAATCTTCAGTATATCAATAAAATTGAATATTATAAAATAAAAAATAAAATGATAAGAATAATAATAATGTCATGGCTAGTGTAAGATCTAAAGCAATCTAGAGATGTTTTTTTTTTTAATTTATATAATTAGTTAAATATATAAAAATATTTATTTATAATTTCAAACTTAAAATACACTTGATGACCTATTATATTGTTACAACTTATATGTATTAGTTAATTTTATTATTATTTAAATCTAATAAATCAATTTAGTACTTAAATATTGATTTTTATTTTTCACTTATTAAAAAGTCAATTATAATAATAATTAGAAAATTTGTTGCAATGGAGCAGTTATTAAAACTTAATTAAATCAATAGATGCATAACTTTTGTTAATATAATAATAATAAGTTTTTACTTTAATAATCTCTTTTTACAAATATTGTTAGTACAGAGTGTTAGTAATATATTGTGTACAACCTTATAAATTATAAAAAAATAATTTAAAAATAAATAAATCAGCTTCACGCTGTATCCCGCACACAGCAGGGTAGGCAGAGGGAACCTAGTGTTAACATTGCTGTTCCCCACTTTCTGCCGAATTCTGGAGGCATTGTGTGTTGAGTGGCAGAGCTCAACGCCGCGCTTAACCTCGTCACGGCGAGCGGCAGAGCGAAGAAATGGAAATATAAATTTAAGTAAATATTTCATCTCTTCGAGTGGGGATCGAACCCACAACCAGTCGGTTTTACAGTCACACCTTGTGCCACTGCGCCACGACCGGCCTCCGAAAAATAATTTATATTAATAATAAATTAGTTGTTCGTTATTATTATTATAAGATTTGGTTTTCTGATTCTATTTTCTTGGGTATAGGCCTCCTCAACTCTTTGTTTTCCCCCATAATCAATTTAAATCCAGTAACGTTTTAATACTTCTAAAATGAAGTAGTCGCAGGTAGACTGAGATGGCATTCGTCTTTCAGTTGACATAATTATTATATCAAACTATCGCCCACGATTACTTAATTGTGTCGCGTACTGCCCTGAATTCTTACAGAATGAACTGAATGTATCTTGCCCTCTGGTATGTTGGGTTTGAGATGACTTTGATATCGGAGATGTGTATGATAAGCCAGTCACAATTTAGTTGGTATACTCCAGCACACTGTAAAGGAATATTACATTTCACTGGTCTCAAGAACAAAAAAAGTGTTGAAAACGGCGGGTTTCCAAAAATGTGTAATTTATACATATAAAAAAACAGAAAAAATACTATAAATATATATTAGAATTTTTTGTCTGTCTGTCTGTATATGCTGTATGATCACGCCTATCTCCTAAAGTACTGAACCGATTTACTTAAAACGTTCACCAATTGCTTTGTTTAAACTCAGCAAACAATTACAGTTTCATCGTCAGTACGTTTCATCAAAATCGGTTATTAAAAAAAGTTATTTTGTTATATCCCAATTAACTCAAGGCATGATTTTGCCTGCCAATATATATAGAATTCTTAAATAAGTTACATAGGAAATTTAAAATTCAAAGTCAATTCAACATTAGTGTACAATTTATTTATATTATAAATTCGAAAGTAACTCTGTCTGTCAGTCCACCAAGAAACAACTAATTCGATTGTGTTAAAATTTTATACAAAGATACTTGAGGTTTTTAGGATAAACGTCGGTTAATCTTTTTTTCTGGCGTGCGCTGACTTTAATGTTGTAGAAAAATATTGTCAGGAAAAAATCTGAAAACTATATATACAGTTAAATCCTAAAAAATTATAGGCTTAAAAGGTAGTAAAGGTAATTATAGGCTTTAAAGGGCCAAAATTTGGTATTAAAGCCTCTAGTTTAAATGAAATATCAGATGAAAGGGCTCTGGCTAAGCAAAGCTTGAATTTCAGAAAAAAACTTTAGACCCTCAATTTTGTACGGAACCCTCGATGGACGTGCTTGACTCGCGCTTACTTAAATTTATATATTTTATATTTTCGACCTACTTTTACCCACAAGTTCAGATAACGCGCGGTAAGCACGGCGCGCGGTTTAAGATCGTTACAAATCAATGTTGCTGTGTACATGACCGCGCGTCACCGCGCGTGCTCGCGCAGACTATCATGCATCTACAGTCGTGTATATGCTAGTTCACTCCACTCCGATGTCAGGGGACTTTGATGCCCCCCACCGGCGAACCGGTTCGCCCCACGGACGTAGACGAGGTTAAGTCCACTCTGAAAGACCTAAACCCCAAAAATGCCCCGGGGCCCGACAAAATTCCAAACAAAGTCTTAAAGACTCCTTCGATTCAATTCATTCCGTTGCTGGTCCTAATTTTTAATGCTCTTCTAGCAAGCTGCTCCTTTCCTACCAAGTGGAAGGACAGCTACAGTCGCGCTGTAGCTACAGTCATAGGCACTCGCAAGCCTAGAAAACCCGCCAACCTCCCCTTCAACTACAGACCAACTAGTCTCGTAAAGGGAAAATTTACGAGAGAATCATTCTCATTAGATTAAAAGAAATAGTCGAGACAAAACAACTGTTCATCAATGAACAGTTCAGTTTTAGATCCCACCACTCGTTCATACACCAAGTTCACCGCCATACGGAAAACAACGCGAAATACAACGTCCGCAAATCAATTCGCAGCGACTTCTTAGACATAGCCAAAGCCTTCGAAAGATCTGGCTATGACACTGCCAGACTCTCTCGTTCACATTGTTTGGAAATACCTGTCGAATTGCAAGTTTCGATACAGATTAGAAGGGAAACTATCGTTCTCGAGACCCGTTCGCACCGGAGTCCCGTAAGGCTTCACACTTTCACCCTTATTATACGCGCTTTACACCAGCGTCATCCCGCGTACTGATAAAGCCGAACTTGTATGGCAATGACACCGCTGTTTACACCATGAATCACTCCGCTTGGATCCTAGCCGAAAGACTGCAAGGAGCTGCCGACACCCTAGGCAATTCGTTCAGCAAGTGGCGGTTTGAGGTTACCCGAAAAAAGCGTTGCCGTCCTCTTTCTTCGTAAGCGTTACGAGACCGTCTCTATTTATCTAAAAGGTAAAGCCCTGGGAATTCCAGGTCTAATACCTAGGCGTCGTACTAGACTCGAAACTCTCTTACACATCACGTATGTCAGAAACAAGGTACATACGACAGGCTTCAAAGGTCACTTCGAAAGAAGCTGGCAAAACTTGCATCCGTCCCATTATGACCTATGCTTGTGTCGTGTTCGCACACATCATGATAGACCTCCTTCGGAGGGTCCAAAACAAATTCCTCCGAATGGCATCCGGATGCCCATTGTACGTACCCTACGTGGACCTACACAAAGATTTGGAATTAGAATCGCTCAAGAAACTTTGCAAATGCCTAGCCAAGCGCTACTCCGAACGTACAGACTCCCACTCCTTTTCCCACGTTTTCTAAATAAGTATTTTTCTTTCCTGAGTATTTTTGAGTTGAATAAGACTTAAAAATGTTCAAAAATACTTTTAGAATAATTTAGGAAAGCATAAGCTTTTCAGAATCGGACTAATTTCGTTTCTTGCTGCAAAATAGTTTACTCTTACTGGTCAAAAGTGTGTTTCGTTGAAATGCTACTCCTCCTAAACTGTTAAACCTAGAGTTCTGAAATTTTGCAAGAACGTTGTGGATGACACGGTGATACCAGTGAAATAGTTTGGTGATAATTGTAATTCTAGTTTTAAGTAAATGGTCAAAATGTATCCCATAGAGTTAAACTGTGGAACGTTTTGAAAGTCACGCCCAGTGCGCGCAACATAGCTTTGCTCAGCTTCACCCGTGCACAGCATTTAGCGGATCCTAGTAAACATTCTAGTGGTGAACGGAATCACAATCACAACAATTGAGTACAATATAAGATTTCTCAATAACACTAAGGGAACATTCACACTATAGTGCCAGTCACGGTTCGTTCTTGGTCCGATCTCAATCTGTTAAATGTATTCTTATAAATAAAATCAGCTTCACGCTGTATCCTGCACACTGCAGGGTAGGTAGAGGGAACCTAGTGTTAAGACACCCTGTTCCCCACTTTCTGCCGAATTCTGGAGGTATTGGGTGTGGTGTAGTGGCAGAACTCGATGCAAACAAATATTTTGGGGATCGAACCTACAACCAGGCGGTTTTAGAAACACTTTTTATTGTACAAATATAGAGCAAAATTATTTTTTACAGTATAGGGGAGAGGGGGGTAGCTTAGAACAGGGGCACCTTTGAAAATATGTGTTAACAGAGCTATTTTAAAAAGAAATTTCAGCACATTTTTTTTGAGTAGTGGGAGCACTAACCTGCACATATGTCACTTGTCACCGCTGATATATGAGAGCCAGCAGTTGAGTTAGAGGAGTGTTTGATTTTGAGTTAAAATTTTATGCATTTTTAAATAAACGCGTAAGGATCGCAGGGATCCAATTCAAGGTATGTGGTTTTATTTATTTCTCTTTTAGTTAGAATGTTTCATATATCATGCAGTAAACTAGAGATTAATACAACTTTTTAACTTTTACTTAGAAAAAAACGTTTGTTATTTTTCAAATACCACTGAGGCAGCTTTGAACAAAATAGAGGGGGCAGTATTTGGAATCAGAAGAGGAAGAGACAATTTACTGTGAAGAGAATGAAGATACTGATACCGGTGCGTATGAAGACTACTAAATGAAATTGGACTACAACGTAATAAATATTGGAAATTTTATTTTGGCGAATGTCATTGTTATTTGTAAGAAAAGTTGTAGTAAAAGATAGTCATGATTTAACTGTTACATTTCTGAAACGGACAGGTAGATTGTATAAATTTTTCTTTTCTGAGAAAGAGAACAAGTGCTACGTTAGTTTTTCAGAAGTCTTACGTAGATTACCCCCAATTTCAGTTACTGTACCAGTAACGTACTAATCCATATTTCCTTTAAATTTAAGTTCAAATTAGGGTGATAATTATTAAAATAATATTAATATTTTATTTTCTTTTCATAATGTTAGGTTTATTCTATGATTGGTCCCACAATGTTAATTACTTCTACGAAGCCAAAGTTACTTTTTTGTTTGTATATTTTTTAAAGTTTATTAATACTGAGACTAATGTTCTTTAACACTAGTACTAGTACTAGTACAACCGAAATTTTAAACTAGGTATTTTATATTTTTTGAGTCTAATTTGGTACTGATATTTGATCTCCATCGTTTCTAATGTTAAGTCTATTAATAAAATTACTTAAAAGTTTAATAAGCCTTTTAATTTCATTGAATTTAATGATAGTTCAAAACTGCCCCATATATGTTCAAAGCTACCCCGGAAGGGAGGCAGCTTTGAACATATGACTACTGCTACTAAAATTGATATTGCACCTTTAACTTATTTATTCTTCTACATATGATGCTATGATTTTGTAGCACAATAGTTGAACTAAGCATTGTGAAATAGTAAAGAAGTTAAGAACTGTAGAATTTTTAAATATGACACTAAGTTTAAAAATCGTTCGTATCTGCCCCCCTCTCCCCTAGTGATATAAGGTAAGAAATGTCAAGAAAATTAACTATTTTATAGTATGAGGAGCGGTCCATTAATCATGTGATGTTTTTTAGCATTTTTTACCCCCCCCTCGCCAGTGATGACATGCGGTGAGACTTAAGACTATTACTAAGTATAAGGTTTAAGACTATTTACAAAGAATCTTGAAATTCTTAGAATATTTTTTTTAATAAAATACAAATATAAAGAATTATTATTTTTTTTTGTTGCTAGGACACGAACATTATTTAATGAGGACAATACAAATAGTTCTCGGATTACAGATTTGCAAGCATCTTGCAAAATAAATACACGCGATATCCAAAAATTGGAGTCTCACGCGATTTATAAAGCTAAAGCAAATCTAAAGCAAACTAATGATTTTTATTTTAAGGACCTAAGTAAAAAGTAATTTGAGAGATTTGAACCCCATTTCGAAACGTCAAAATAAAAGACTTCAGTCATTTTCAATAGTAGTTCTAAAATGAAAAATATTAAAATATATTTAACTACAGCTTTGTAAAATGTTATACTTACAATATAATGTGGTGAAAGGAAATAAAAGAAACACGGATTGTATTTTTTACGTTTTTATAACAAGTATTAGTTCCAATAAAATTTTACAAGTCCCTTTTGTACAAGTACAGAGAAATCTCCGTATATTGAAACTCAAAGGCATTTCAGATTATCGTGGCATATACTGTGGATAGTGCTTTAGAAGGTATTAGGGTTTTTCTCTAGCGAATGGGATCGTTATCCCAACAAATAACAAATCTGTCCATCCGTCCATCCAGCACCGATACGCGACCGATGTTTCATTTAAAGCGTTCGAACAAAGCGGATTCATATATCTGATCAGACCGATGCCTAGTCAATATCAAGGAAACTTTACTTATCGTACGTAGACATTACATTTCTTTTGAATATAACTTTGTACTTTTTATATTGTATTTTTGTAACTACTTATTTTCAATAAGATTATCATGTATCATCTTATTAGGTAATACATTCATCATTAAAAACATATTGGGTGATGATTTTATTTTCATCATTTAACAAAATATTTGTCACTAATATAAATTACTATTGTGATATAATTGTGCTAGATATGGTAATAAAATATTAAGAAATATTTTCGAGTGTTAAAAAATTAAAGAAAGAGTTTGAGATGAAACAAGGAACTTTATTTAAACCCCCTTTTGATAAGTAAGGGATTCAGCTTAATCACTATTTTAATAGAATTTAAATGATATAACCATCAGTCGTCGATACGACGCTCGTCTACAGTCATACATATTAGGCCGTGCTACCTTTCCCGATTACGACAGGCTACGGAACCTTTTAGTCTTAAATATTGAATTGAGCAGTTAACAGATGTACGGACGAACAGATCGACTACATCCCTGTAGTGACTACTGAACCCTAACTTATAAATAATGAAACGTTTCATTTTCTAGGGCGTATAAGTTTAAAAGCTTTACATTCTTAAAAGTCTTCACAAATTGTATAACTTACCATACTCTATTCTTTTCATCAATTAAAAATGTAATATGTTTTATT
>JAATLQ010028539.1:0-10185 GCA_013421005.1 Heliconius erato x Heliconius himera | reverse complement strand
TCCAGCCCCAGCAGGTGGCCCAGCCCGTGCGGCTGCAGCACGCCGTTCACGCCCGCCTGCGGTCACGTCACTATATTACTGTCTGTGTAACACATGCGGGGCGCGGCGGGCAGCGCGCCAGGTAGCCGCCCGCGTCGTGCACGTCCAGCCCCAGCAGGTGGCCCAGCCCGTGCGGCTGCAGCACGCCGTTCACGCCCGCCTGACAGTATAGCACACAGTATAGCGCAGCAACTACTTCACATATTGTACAAGCGAGCCCGATAGCAACACTGAAGTACATGCGAGCGTGGGTTTAGCTGCTACTTTTGTTCACAATTTTCATAAGATATTTGACGTGACCGCCCTGGAATTGTTTTCTAAATTTTTAAATAGACTGCGATCAACATGATCAACGGCCACAAACTAAGATTCGACAAAAGGAAATGCAGACCATTCAAGATAAAATTAACGTCAATTTCACATTTTAAAAAGAAAAAAACAACAGATTTAATAATCAATTAAGCATAAAAAAGGCGGACAACAAAAATCAGTAGCACATAACAAGTCAATAAAAAAAAACTCTAAATTATAAACTCTACAGTAGATTGTACTCCCTCTACAAAATTTACAATGCGCAAAAAACTTAGAAAACCTAATTTTAGGACGAAAATTTAGCGAAAAGTTTAAGTTTCCACCTGCCTAAGCTAAAAAAAATTATACCTCAATCATTTCTTCCACATCCCCTTTAAGTAGTCCGCCTTCCTTTAAGTGTTCTAGCATGGCGCGGTTTGCCGTCAAATGCATGTCGGGCCACAAAACACCGGGCTTCGCCTCTCTATTTGTAAGAAATGATTAAAATAACATTTAATTATTGCACATACATGAATCAAATTATTTTTAAATTCTAGTAAAAAGTTTACAACGTAGATTAAATTCGCCTAAGATGCGTGAAAATATAACAAAATACCAAAATATAATTTTGATTTTATCAATTTTAATCCTTTGGTTTTTCTTTATTAAACTGAAAGCCTACACAAAGCGGATTGGGCGAAGAAAATCTAATATCAAGATGAACATATCTCCCTTCCAACCTTCTCCACTTTCCACCTAAATTCAAGATTGCGTAAATTAAGAGAATAGAAGTGAGCCATAATGGCCTTTTTCCTTAAAATTGTTTTTGGTTGAGTTCCGCCACTCAACACGCAATGTCCCAAAAAAATCTGATGAAAATGGGTAATGGAGTTTCTTAACACTAGGTTCCCTCTGCCTACCCTGCTTGAAACGGGATACAACTGGAAGCAAAAAAGTATACATTACCTTAGTACAGCATCTCTAGCAGCTAACACGGCTTCATATACAAGTTTTTGGTCCGACGTAAATTTTCCATTAGCCGGAAACGAACAGGTGATATCCGCCGCATATCCCGCGTAGTTGCCACCCATGTCGAAAAGACTAAAAATTAAAAGGTATACAAAAATAAATAAAAAGTATATGTATATTGATAATTGCCTACTCTACTATATTACGCGGGATACAGCTCACCACATATCGCCGTCTCCGATGACCTTGACGTTGGGCGCGCCGGCGTGTCCGTAGTGCAGCGTGGCGCCGTTGTGCCCGGAGCCGCAGATGCAGGTGTAGGACACGTGGCGGCAGCCCCCCGCGCGGTAGCAGTGGTCCAGGAACACGGACTCGCACTGGTACTCGAGGAGGCCGGGCTTCGTGTACAGCATTACCTGAAAACGTATCGGCAATCTATATTGGAGAATTATTTCGTTTTTTTTATATTTTATTTCGGAGAGCAAGGCAGAATATTAGGACACTCTATTTAGAGATAGCATTAGCTAGAAACATTAACGGTCAGTGTCAATAGAAATGTTTTTTTTTTTTTAATTTCATACATTACGCCTAGTATAAAAACTTTCGTCTTACTAGAAACGTGAAACGAAAATAACTCTTTCCTTTATTTATTGCCTATATAATTAGACGAGGTGTCACTTTGCAAGCTGCACAAGTTCTACTGTGCAACATTCTTATAAAATATTCAAAAAGTAGAGCAAATGTACTCTATTTCTGTTGTTTGAAACATTATTAAAGACAATTTTTCAAATATAAAGTATAATATATTAAATTATTAATCTCTATTATATAATAAGACAGTAAAAATATTTTGTCCGTACATTTAGTAATTTTGATTGAAATGGATAGAGGGACACTTAAAAAGAATAATAGAAAGCAAAAATATTTTTTTTGAATTTCTTGTCTGTCTGTCGATATATTTATGTCCGCATTTTTCTCTGAAAGTACTGAACCGATTTACTCAACTTAACTACTAAAGTTTGGTTCATCAAAATTGGTTCATTAAAAAAAAAGTTATCGTCATTTGAATGAACTCAAGGCATTAGTTTGCCTGCGAACAAACGTTCGCAATAACAATATAGCAATCGCGCCGGTAAGATTCCTGGCTAAAGAATGACATTCGAAACGTCTTGATTATATGACTATTGATAAAAATATCTATTTTTGAAGCACTATTATAGAATATTTTATACAATAAAGTAAACAAAATTGAATTGTTAGTGGAGATTACCTTCATAAATCATAACAGTTAAGTTGAAATCGTAATTATTTTTTTTTTCATTAAATTATTAAGTAATATCAGCACATTTAACAGAGCTTTAAAAAACATAACATAGGTAAAAAGAACGTAATGTTATAAAAATATATACATATAATAAATAATTAGCTTTATGTATATTTTATGAATATCAAATATCAACATTGGTCATATTTTTTTAGTTCGAAACAATCAAAAATTCTTATAGAAGTTACGATAATGTCGTAAAAAAATAATATTAGAATATTACAGATTAAAGTAATAAAAAAATCATATTAGAAGTAATTAGAGTTGTCAATCAATTCTGCTTATTAAATCAATAATCATGTATTTTAAGCGGGCGAAGCCGTGGGCGGGCCGCTAGTCTTAAATAAATTAATATTGCAGAGTAAGTAATAAATAGTACCTGTTTGTGAGCATCGGACGATACTTTGCAAACATACCGCATCACTTCTATTTCTTCAGAAGTTTTAAACACTCGACTGAAAATGGTAAAAAAAAGTATTTTATAATGAATAATCAGCGTCACGCTGTATCCCCTCCCGCACAGAGCAGGGTAGGCATAGGGAACCTAATATTAAAACACTCCATTTCCCACCGAAATGCGGAAATAAATGAATAAATGTTTATTATTTCTTCAACTATTAAAAAAAAATTTTTTTTGTCGAAACCTACTGAACTAAATCTAAGGACTGTTTGCAAATTTGTGAAATCGTGGCATTACTTTTTGGAATTTATTAATATTTTGCGATACTTTATTAACTATAATGACATATAAATGATATAGGTCATAAAGTGCTGATATAAAAAATCGCGACATTCGCTAAGAGCGCCAGAATTAGCACAAAAATGGCATAATATTATACTACATTGTTGCTCCATTGATCTTTTTTTTATGGAAAAAACAAGGCAAACGAGCATTCAGGTCACCTGATGGTAAGTGATTACCGCCGCCCACGACCCCGTGCAACACCAGAGGAGCTAGAGGTGCGTTGCCTGCCTGTATTGATCTTTATTGGTCAACTCAGCCAAACCTCAAATGCTATCTAAGTTCACGCTGTATCCCACACACACACATTGTGTGTTGATTGGTGGAACTCAGCGCCGCGCTTTGCCTCGACACCAGAGTGAACAAAAAAATTTGAATTTTAAATAACTATATCATTTACTCAAGTGGGGATCGAACCCACAACCAGTTTACTGTCACACACTTGTGTTCCTACGCCACGACTAGTCTCAAATGCTATCTTTATCAGAGCAACGCACACGAAACTTAACACGATTACAGAGATTGGTCTGAATTGTGTATATTTTTATATTAATTTAATTATACATCATTTTAAAAAAAACAGCAAGCTGTTTTGTTGCTAAATTAATCAGCTTCACGCTGTATCCCGCACAGCAGGGAACGCAGAGGGAACCTAGTGTTAAGACACTCCGATTCCCACTTTCTACCGAGTTCAGGAGGCATTGTGTGTTAAGTGGCGGAATCAGCGCCGCGCTTTGCGTCGACACCAAAGCGAAGAAATGAAAATATAAATGTAAATAAATATTTCACTTCCTGGATTCGAGTCGATTTAACAGTCACAGTTTGTGCTTCTGCTCCATGACTGGCCTGGTTTTATTGCTGCTATTATAATTTTAAAAAGTTTTTTAACAAGAGTACGAAATCACTTGCTCCTCTAAGGTAACAAATTAAATACAGCTATAATACTGTACCATGATGGCCTCCATTAAAAGGTATTTCCATTTTTTAATTAAAATTGTCAATATATTTTTTAAATAAATTTCCGTTAAAAATAAAAAAGTAAACTTTTCAAACAAAAAATGTGCTGGATTAGATTATTAAATCAAATTATGTCATTTAAAAAAAATATCATCGAATATACGAAGGATTTCATTTTAATAAGTAATTGTATCGTTTCAATTGATATTTTGTAATACGACACCTACTATCAGATAAGAAAATACATATGTGGATAATGTATATGTATAAATAATATTATTTTATACTTTCATATTGCCATGTAGATAAGCGCTTGTATTACACAAGTGCTTATCTATACTACTACATATTAAAACTAATCAATCCATTATCATGAAACCTTGTATACGTACAAGCTAAAGCTATAAGGTAGGTATAAGAAAGGACGTGGGACACTTTTAACTGAAAAAAAATATATTATCCTTTGGCTACTAAATACTGAAATGAGTTGAAGTGAACAAAGCCGCGTTTGAGTCTCTAGTAAATATATAAAAACACAAATGCTTTAGTGATTTCGCAGGCGATGCAGCGGGCATGTCACTAGTAGGCCACCCTGAAGTTATAGCTATAGATGGCTGTGCAGTGATTTTAGAAATTTTCTTTTTTTTTCAGCTTCACGCTGTATCCCGCACACAGCAGGGTAGGCAGAGGGAACCGAACCCCGCGCCTTCCCTCCGACACCAGAGCGAAAAAATGAAAATATAAATGTAAATAAATATTTCATCTCCTCGAGTGGGGATTGAACCCAAAACCAATCGATTTACAGGCACGACTGGCCTCAGAAATTTTCTTACTTTTAATTATTTTCTTCCCGAGCGAACAATGCGCGAAAGTTCAGAAAGAATAGTTTAAGGCGAGCAGGATTCGTCAATCTGTAAAATAGAGTAGATTATATATAGATAGATAGAGGGAACTACTGTATAGTACATGTGGGCAACACCGCTAGCAAAATATTTTTTATAAATAACAATGAATATGTAATAATAACTTACAGATCTGCAATGATGGGAAACAGTGTTTCATTATCCACTTCGAATCTGGAATAATGTATAAAAACGTTATTATATAACAGAAAATATTTAAAAAATTGCAAAATTGGTTGTGCCAGGACAAAAATGTTATTTCATGCTAAATATATGCAATAGAAACAACTTACTCATCAATGCCGGAAAATACAGCTTCCTTAGCAGTTAGACCACTATCAGTGTTTGGTCCACTCTGAAATCACAAATTGAAACATTTATCATTAAAACATCCTATATTTATTTTTTCTATGTAATCAACATTAGAATTATATTAATAACTATAAATTTTAAATTTAAAAGACCCCCTGACAAAATATACTCTAAAAAGTAAACATCACTATATCTCTACATAATATTCATGGACGTCATTATAATTACATAGTCCAAATGTGATACCTCTGCTGTAAATTGGTGAAGATTTGGATATCTTACATAGTTTAGATGATGGAGCAGTATCAGGTCAAGTCTACCAATATATTTAAAGTGACAGGATAAAACGTCAAGTTTATAACCCCTCAGACTCAGACAGACTTTTTGTCAGATCAAAAACATACAAAACATAGGACAATGGAGAAAATAAAGCCTTTTTCTAAATTTAATATCTATCATTTAAAGCAATTAATTTGGGTGAACAAAAAATTTCAAAATGTTGTTTTATTTAATAATATTTAGAAACAGGTTTTAAATGTTTGTATTTATTATATTATATGTATCTACTTACAAGAGTCAGCAATTTATCAGGATTTAAAGATTTCAAAACATCAGCAATCTGAAATTAAAAAAAAAAAAAACATTTGTCACATGAAAATTACTGAAATCTCTATAAATAAAGAAGATTTTAGTTATTATTTGTATGTCCAGATATACATTTCATGTCAAACATATTATTTGTATATCAACTTGCCATCAATTTTATAATTACAGTTTTTTTATTATACCAAAATCCATATCGATTGTTTCGTTGTTATACACTTTCCTGCATAGTAGATTAGTCAAAATATTCATAGAGTTAGGGCACTCTGTTTCCTATTCCACGCCTTCCGCTCAATTATCAACGCAGTGCATATTGAGTCAAGGAACGAGACGTTGCGCCGCTTGTTAACCTGAGCAAGGAATTGAAAAATTTATTCTTTGGAATGGAGATCGAACACACAACCAACGCGTTCACAATCAGCTCTGAGCTGCGACAACCATATCATGTTATTATACTGAGTGTTCTGTGCCAATTTAAGGATTTTAGGTCAGCAGGAAGTACTCCTTATAAAACTTAAATGTATGTAAAATGTAAGTGTGTGGGTGTATGCGCTCGTCATTTTGTATAAAATTACATACAAATATATGTTTGAAATATTTTTTTCCATGAAATATCTATAAATTTGAAGCTTTTGGATATTTTTTCTTTATTTGTATTGTAAGTTGTCACTTTGTGACAAAAATTGTAACAGATCCATGAGAACTATCTAATAAGTTTGATTAAGCAGTGTTTTGTTTAAAATGTTGTAACAATGAATCTAAATGCTCGTATCTTTTGATTAAGTTGACTCAGAAGCTTGATGTCTTCTGTGAAATCCAAGGGATCCTAGACTTGAATTTCTTTGATAATAATTTTTGGTTGATACCTCAAGATAAATATATTATACAATAATGATTTCTTTGTACGTAACATTTTATTGTGTCTGGATAGACAGTGAATGTTAATAACAATTTTATAAATTTATATGATAAGATGTGATATCTAATAAGATATAATACTCGCTACTTACTTATTTAGATATTAACATTAAAGTTTGTTTAAAAATTATTATATATTATTATTATTTACTTCTTTTATTAATAATTTTAGTAATCATAAAAATTATTAAGTAATTAATGAGTCCATCATGGCACAAGGACACAAACATAAAAGTTATTAATAAGAATGTCATGGCACAGCATCTGATTGTAAACCAGATGGTAGTTGGTCCAATCCTGAGTCTAGGGAACAAATTATTTACATTACTCATCTCTGATAAGATTAAAATGCAGTGTTAAGTTACACTACTTGTGTGACTAATAGTGTCTTGATACTAAGTTCTCTCTGCCTTCCCTGCTAGATGTGGTATATGATGTAAAGGCAATATAAAAATATTAAGTTTTCAATTTACCTCATCAACATAATGTACATTATGTACTCCATATATTTTCTGAAACTCTCCACATGAGAGCAGTTTTCCCATCCAAACTTCATATTCTTGTGGGAGTCTCGGCACAAACAGATGGGATTCTTTTGTTTTTATATCTAAAGCAAAATAGCAACCTGGCTCTCGGACACCACATATCCAAGTAAAGTATGCTTCCTAAAATATTAGTCATAAATAATTAATTTTATTTTATTGTGAAACTTCAAGTTCAACTTGGGATTTGAAAGATTTTCAGTAACAAGACAAAATTTAGTATTGACTTTTGCCACTTATTTATTAATGTAATATTAGTAAAAATTTATTTATTTAATATACTAATTTTAAAATTAAATGTTTACCTGTCTAAAAACATATTCCACATCAGTATCATAGTGATTGATGCTTTCTCCACCTTGAAGAACTACGATTTGACCGCTTTGTAGTTTTTCCGCAAGTCTTTCTCTATTTTTCGCATATAGCGCCAAAGGCACATCTAATGTACCAGGACCCATTGACCAAGAATCTGCCATTTTTGCTGTAAGCAAAAAAATAAAATTACGACAGTAAATAAAAAAAAATAAAACTTGGTATTAAAATATTATACGCTTAGGAAAACATATTAAATTAAATATAAATGGCTTATATAGTTAATTATAAGCAAAATTTTCGAACTTACAAAGAAACAAACTGAATATACTTGGTGCGCAAAAATATAAACAATGCCGCACAAGTACTGTACACAGAATGACAGAATAACGAAACTCTTTGATAAATAAATGCTAAAGTGGTAAGTTAGCAACTAAACGTGTCAAACGCGAGCTGTGACGTACGCAAAGCGATATTAGTATTTAATTTACTACCTTATTGCAATATTATTAAAAGGACGTGCATAATACGAAATATTTCAATTCACTATCACAATAATAGATTGTGTGTGTGCACTGTGCTGTCAATTCATTCTCAGCTGTCAATTCGTATTTGTCAATGTTATTTGATGGATATGTTAACGGCAATCTGTATAATTTGGGTATTCTATACAATACCTCGGCAATGTATAAAATATCTAGGGAGTGATGTATGAAATAATATGAACACATATTTTACATACTTTACCTAGGTAATGAATCATTTTTTTAAGGATCGTATAAAGCACGTGCTGTTCCACTGGCAGTGTGTAAAATAGATCTGGGTTCATATTTCTATGTTCAAGCTGCAAATTTAAATAGAAATTAAGTTAGGTTAGAAACTTTTAAATTTAAAAATAACTAACCTAACTATACTTAAAATCCACTAAATCTGGAGCCACGGTGGCGTTAGTACATATGTCTACCAATAGATATCTGCATGAAATGCAAGCCTGCTTTTTTGCTCTCGTCGTACACATACACTAACGGGCCGCTCTTGGCTTCGCCCGCTTATCATCTATAATATTTTTTTATGCTCCATTTAGCAATACTGATATTTTATAAATTATACATTCAGTAAGGAACAATTTTAATTCAGACCAAAGCAGTAAACAACCAACCAATTTTCACCAAATAAATCAACAGAATATTACGAGTTATGTACTCTTACCTTCGTTTATGAATAGGGATAGACCTGTATTTTTTTTAACTTGAAAGGAATTAATGTTAACTAAGAATAAAACCGCAATGTTATTATATATAGCCTATATACAGCACTCATAAGGAATGTAGCTATCATAATCAACAAAAAAATGTCAATCTCACTAGTAGTCCCAGAGATCTTTGCACTTAAACAAATAAACTTTTTCTTTTTATTATATTACTATAGATCATCAGTTGTGCATTTGATTTTTTATAGCGTACCTAGGCAAAGTATAAAATAAATAATATTTTATACAATACCTACACGTTTTTGTTATTCTATACACTATCATGGTATAGTAAAGAATGTTGAAATATACATATTGCCGATAATAGATATACTCGTAGTACTACGTATGCGGTATTTTGTTTGTAGTGTAAATATAATCAAATATTATCTATAATTCACATCGTGAGTCCTTATACACAACAGCTTACCTGAATGTATATTATTATTATATTTCAGTATTCTTTACTAATACTAAAATTTAAATATACATATCTACTCTCCAAGTATTTACCGACTTTTGGATTTCCTCTTGTTAAAAAAAAATCAAATTATTATGACAGAGAATATATTGATTATTGAAATTCACTCGAGAAATAGAACTTTTTAAATTAAAATTGGCTTCACTCTGTGTCTCGCGCACACTCCGTTGCCCACTTTCCGCCGAATTTTTGGCATTGCGTATTAAGTGCGAGTCTCATCGCCGGGTTTGAACTTTTTATAGGATCTAAATAATAGTAAAGTCAAAAATATAAACAATATATATATTGATCAATGGTTCATTATTTACCGTGGGTAAAAAAAGTATTTGCACACCTAATTTTTTTGAAGTTACGTGTACAAAATAACAAAATGGTTTTTGTTAATTATTGTATTTAATAGCTAAATTTATATATATTTTTAATCGATTAATAAAAATCATTAGAAAGTAGAAGAAAAAAAATGAGATGGTAAGAACATATATTTTAAAGTCAAATAAGTATTTGCACACTAACTATGCCCTTGAAAAAAATGTTTTTCCCGCCA
>JAATLQ010028537.1:0-24840 GCA_013421005.1 Heliconius erato x Heliconius himera | reverse complement strand
TCATATAATCAAGACGTTTCGAATGTCATTCTTTAGCCAGGGTCATACCAGCGCGATTTCTATATAACATTCGCTGGCAAGCTAATGCCTTGAGTTCATTCAAATGACGATAACTTTTTTTTTAATGAACCGATTTTGATGAACCAAACTTTAGAACCGAAATTGAGTTAAAACAAAGCAATTGGTGAAATTTTCAAGTAAATCGGTTCAGTAGTTTCAGAGAAAAATGCGGACAACAATATGTCGACAGACAGACAGACAGACAAGAAATTCAAAAAAAATCTTTTTGCTTTCTATTAGTCTTTTTAAGTGTCCCTCTATCCATTTCAGTCAAAATTACTAAATGTACAGACAAAATATTTTTACTGTTTTATTATATATAGAGATTATATGCATTCATATTTTTATTATGTTTAGTTAGGATTTTTACATTATTTACATATTTTTATCTGTACTTATCCTACGTCAATCTCTGCTGTAAATTTTCCGCATTTTAGAATGTTGAGACATTCTGCCAAGTCAATAAATTACATTCTCAGGACACACTTCTTGGATGAAATATCACTGAGGATACTTATTTTCTCGACGTCCACTTTCGTTATTATTTGGAGGGTAAACTGAAATTAGCTTTTAAAAATCTTGAGGTGCTATATAGAGCAAAGCGCTTCTTTACGCCTTAACATATGCTCTTATTATATAAAGTACAAGTCTGCCCACATATGAAATACTACCCTTACTTTTGGGCCGGCTCACCTCAGTGTGTCAACTCCTATCAGTTCCAAAAATAGGCAGTTAGCTCGTGGGTGTCCCAAAATTAACAAGCAATCTGGATAGCATTAAACTAGTTAAGAACGTCGGCTCCCTTTGCGTGGTCTATCAACTGTATAATGGGGAATGTTCGGAGAAATTGATTAGTCACACTCCGTAGTGTAACACCACCGAAAACAGTAAACAGTATCACACTCACCATTTGGCTTCCTAGATCAGTTAAACTACCCGGTATGAGAAATTATAGAATCAACTACCAGCAGATGTGTTCTCAGTTAACTACAATATTAGGTGATCGGCAATCTCATTTGCCTGCTCCTAATTTATAAAAACAAAATACTCCCGCTTTAATTCATGGTCAAGATATTATAAATGCGAAGAATTTAAATTTGTAACTATCACGTGCATTTAGAACTGAAGTACGACGGTGTCATGCATAATTTTACAACATGCTATATAAGGATATATGTCTTGTATTATTGGTTAAGCGTTATAGCTCTGTCAATAAAATAAATCAACAATATCGCAAATACGACTATAATAAATATAAATCTCGTTTTATCCTCTTAAAGTGGTTTCCTATGGTTGTTTTAGACATTATTGCAAAATAATCTAATAATGAAATTGAATGTTTAATCATTAAACATTTTTATGTATTCATTTGTCATTTTGTGCAACATTGACGTATTTGCTTTTTTTTAAAAAAAATACTATAAATAGTGTTTCTACTTACAGTGACATATGATTTAACTTTTTTCTAAAAGTGTGCAATTAGGTCGATATATATTTTAAAATAAAATGACGAAGCCATATTTTGTCATCTTCTTTTTCATTCAATATACCCTTTATTTTTATATTTATTAAGTTTTGCCTACTTACGAGAATGTATATAGAATAAAGTGACTTGTAACTTAATTTTTTTTTTGGCAGTAAATAAACTAGATTGAGGACGATTCGATTTACACTTGGGAGAAAGATAAATTTTCGTTTGCCAACTGTAATATAAAATGACAAACGGAATATTTCAAATTCGTGAAATTAGTATTGTCACTAAATTTTCTCTGCTCACCATGCTATGCGAGAAAAAAACTACAAGCTATTTTATTACTAAATATTTTACAGGTTACATTGGACAGTCAATCAGTGGTTATACTATAAGTTGGACGGGGCCCATGCTGCCAAAATTTCAAGATCCAAGCCAATCGCCGCTGTCAATACAGTTATCTGACTCCCAGCTGTCACTCATTGCTTCATTTATGTATGTAGGAGGTATACCTGGTAAGAAATTGTAATATTTTGTATTTTTTTTATTGTAAGAGGGAAATTACTATTTAACTTAACATTTACTAAAAAATAAAAAAAAAATCAGCTTCACGCTGTATTCCGCACACTGCAGGGTAGGCAGAGGGAACCTAGTGTTAAGACACTCCGTTTATCACTTTCTGCCGAATTCTGAAGGCATTGCGTGTTGAGTGGCAGAACTCAACGCCGCGCTTAACCTCGACACCAGAGCGAAGAAATGGAAATATAAATTTAAGTAAATATTTTATCTCCTCGAGTGGGGATCGAACCCACAACCAGTCGGTTTTACAGTCACACCTCGTGCCGCTGCGCCACGACTGGCTTACTATGGTTTTATTATCTATGTTTAATTATATGGCATAAACATTATACATTCTTCGCCTTCTGATCATTGTCATGATCATTGCTATTTGTTGTCTTATATAAGTGATCATTACTATTTTCACAGAATGGATATGTTATATTGATGATAAAAGTTTAAAATTCATTTATCTTGTTTTGTTTCAGCTCCATACGTAATGGGATGGCTGTCCAACGTGATAGGGAGAAAATTATGTTTAATAATAGGAGGGTTTATGATATCAATATCATATCTTATTTTAATCTTTGCAAAAAATTTAGCTACCGTATATTTTTGCAGAGTCGTATGTACTTTTGCAACGGCTAGTGTTGCAGTGATTAATTTGGTGTACATAGGAGAAATTGCGTTGGTATATTTTTATTTGCTATATATATATATATATACCAGGAAAAAAATAAATATTATAAGTAGACTAAATACAAGAACAAAAATAAATTATGGGCTATTTTAAAAGTGCGGATGTTCGATATTTTTCAAGCTTTTTTTGACTTGCCGTGTGTGTGAAATCTTACAATCTCAATTTGACCTACATCTCAGTGTCCGATTGAGTTGTAATTTAGATTATGACTTTAGTACTGATGACAATGAAATTCCTTATAATTAATGTTGTTGTTAATCTAAAATGGCCACTACATTAAAATCGCTTGATTTTTAAAATACATTACTCCATAAAAATAAACCTATAAAGCTTGGGTTTAAAAAAAATTAATTTGAACACTGTAAATAATATTCCAAAATTTAATTAAATTTAATTAACATTTAGGTACGTTAGTAGTTTAATACTAGCAAGTATTTTAGCATTTTATTTATTTAAGCAGGGTCAGTTTTAATACTCAATAGCAGGGGGAGTCACTTCGTTCTACAATTTTTTACCCGAATACTTTAACCAGAGCGGGGAAATGAAACTAAATTATATATAAATATAGTTTTAATGTTCTTAAAAAACATATGTACAATTTATAGGTCAAAGAACATAAGAGGTGTACTTTTAGGAATTTTAGGAATATTTAATACAGCTGGATCGTTGCTGGTGTATACTGGTGGAATGTTCTTATCTTATAAAAATGCAACGTCCATAGGTTTGATTGGAGGATTAATATGTACGTTTTGTGCCTTTTTCATACCAGAATCTCCTATATTCTATGTATTAAAAAGTAAGGTTATACATTTTTTTATGTAATAGTATATAGTTATTATAAGAGAAATAAATATATTGTGATCTTTATTTTTGGTAATGTAGAAGATGCCCTTGTTATCTGCTTCAAATAATAAAAAAATATAGCTAAAAAATATTTTCCTTTGTATGAACAATACGAAAATGCTTTTGCCCCGACTTTATCTAAATATTTTTGTATATTTTTTAGACGATGACACGTCATTAAAAAAAGTTTTAAAACAACTGGACAGATCTGAAGATATAGACGAATTGATTGCATCAAAAAAGGAATACCAAAGTTCTACAAATACCAAAGACTGGAAGGATTTATTTACAGACAGAAGTAACAGAAGAGCTTTAATAGTGCTTATTTGTGCGAATATATTTTTACAATGTAGTGGTATCATTACAATTGTACTATTCTCTGGAAGAATCTTTGAAATGGCTGAATCGTCTATAGATCCTAATTTATCAATGATTGTTATATTGTGCTGCCAGTTGTCTGGCAGCATGTTGGTACCTTTTATAATCGAAAAGTGTGGCAGAAAGCGTCTGATGATGATATCTTGTATATTTTGCTCTTTGAGTATGGTAAGTGTGATTCTTTTTAATTTTTTAATTATTTAATTTTTTGTTTGAGATCATGTTTGAGAGTGCCACAGCACATTCGATTGTGGGTTTAATTCCTACTACAAATGATTTTTATGTTTATAAAGCTTACTAAGTGCAGTGTTGAGTTTCAATATTTTATGAATAGTATTCTTATCGGAAGTGGAAATATTTTAACATGAGTTACGTTAAAAAGAATATTTTTTTATGAAAGATTATAATATCGACATACGTATTTAACTAAGAATTGTTTCTTGACTTTTCAGTTTATATTGGGTCTTTTCTTCTATTTCGACTTTATAGAATACTCTGGAATTAACAATATCAAATGGTTGCCACTTGTAATTCTTATTGTATTTTTCTTCGCTTTTGATATAGGTGAGTAGAATTTGATAAATAAATAATAAATATAGCTTAAGTAAGTAGGTATTATGTATCGTAGATTATCTATCACATTTTGCATTACGGGAGTTACATTATAAATGAACAAAGCTTTACAGTTTTCTCCACGCAGGAAGATATACATATTGCAGTGTAGTATAGACTAGTGTTAAGACGCTCCGTTCTTCACGCACCACCAAAGTTTTCAAAACATTGTGTTTTCATTGACGGACCTCAACACCACTTCTTAATATATCATTCGAATTTCATTTGAAATCACAATTTGCAAGTGTTTTTTGCGTGCAAGTTACATACAACTTTTCATTTAAAATAATATTTTAATACGAAATCCTATTCATTATCAAATAAAACTATTTTATTTGTAAATTTATATTTATCGAGGCCGATGTGGCGCAGTGGCACAAGTACGAGTGTGACTGTAAACGTTGTGTTCGATTCACACTCGGGAAAATAAAAGCTTAAAGTAGGGAACGGAGTGTCTTAAGACTAGGTTCCCTCTGCCTACCCTGCTGTGTGCGGGATATAGCGTGAAGCTGATTACACATGTATTATTATTAATTTTATCCATTTTACTTCTAGGCTTAGGCATAATCCCAACAACTTTAATTGGTGAAATGTTCAAAAGTAATGTAAGAAGTAAAGGATCTGCTGTAGCACTGACCTCGTCGTGGCTATGTGGATTTTTTGTATCTACAGCATTCGGAGTTTTAACGAATATTGTTGGTGCTCATATATTATTCTGGTTCTTCTCATGCTCGTCGGCTTTTGCGTGTGTATTTACCCTGCTATTCATACCAGAGACGAAAGGAAAGAGTTTGTTAGAAATACAAAAAGTAAATTAAATGATTAAAAAAAAAACGGTTACTTTATTTACGCTATTCACGTTTCATCTACAAGACGCTGTTGTTAGTATTTTGTTAATTTTAAGGGTTTTATTCCTCAAAATCGGAACCTTTATGGCATCACTGTCTGTCCGTATATCAATATCATTTTACTTGAGATTGCGTTGAGGCATCAATCTGAAATTAATACCAGATATTTATGGTTACATTTCTTTGGATCACTAATAACTGTATTTGCCCGCAAACTTAATTTTGTTAATTTTATTCGCCGTATTATCAAAACCTATAAAGTATATTCCAATCACAATCCTGAAATTGGTACTCTCGGTCGGTTTTTTCTTAAATACACTTAAATAAACATTAATATATTTCAAACGGGTGTAGCCGAGCGGGTGCCGCTGGTTTTCAATATAATCTTTGAATTAGGTACCTAACGCTATATCGATACTATCATTAGAAACTAATTACTTTCAACATTACATGATAGCTAATGTTCTTTTTCAGGTTTTTTGCTATCATCCTTTCTATATAGTAATTTAAGAAAAAATTGAACTCTATTTTGTTCCATATCTTATTGCCCGTTTATTCGAATACGTGATTTCATAGCAACAATACAATATTTTCATAGCATAATCCTGATGTCCTTGAGGGAAAGATCAGAATAATCTTATAATTATACTTTAAATGTAGTATTTTGTAGATTTTTAAAAATTATTTTATAATTAAGTACTTTAAATTCGCGTATAGCCCACACATAACAATGTAGGCAGAAGGAATTTATTGTATCCCTTTAGATCATTCTTTACAATATAAATGAAAGGTGTACAATAAATTATTCGAAACATGAATGATATAATATTTTTTTGTGGCCAATTATTGCCCAGGGATAAAAGCGTCAAGTGTGTGACTGTAAACACGACAAGTTGTGGGTTCAGTTCCAATTCGAGGAAATCGAAATTGAAAAATGGAGAACGGAGTGTTAACACTTATTTCCTCTACCGTAGTTTCCTCTACCAAATCTGCTGTGTGCTGAATACAGTTAGAATCAGATTACTTTTACAATGATTAATTATGATTATTAAATTATTTTGAAATAAATATTACGCTGATGTTTATATTTTATACATGCATATTTTTATATGTTTATATTTACCATTATCAATATAACAAAAAAATATTATAAATAGTATTTGTGAGAGAGATTGTTACAAACTAATACTCCGTCCGACTAACACTTGACTGTTTTATTATTTTTCCATTTTATTATTATCATTTTATCTTAATGTATATTATAACACATTCATTTACAAATACTAAATCTATTCTTAGCTCAGTGTAATACAAATTGTCAGAGGTTTAAAACGTATTTTTAACGCTTTTTTTAAGAGTAATTATTTGCAAAATGACTTGTACGATTGGTATCAAAAGACAATTATCTATATCAGTAATACGTATGTACCTATTTTTTTATAAATTTTGATATTAACACTAACTTAATTTTGCCTTGCTGCGGTTAATTACGCCACTCAACAATGCCTTGGGAATTAGGTGGAAAATGAGAAACTGAGTGTCTTAACGCTAGGTTCTTCTGTAAACCCTGCTATACGGAATGAGCATAGCAGATAATACAAAGCGTAGCGGAAAAGGTGTGAAGCAATTTTTTATAAATAAAAATAAAAAAAGCCTTAATAATTTTAACAAAAGTAAATAAAAGTGTACGTAAATATACAGGTGACAGAAGAAATATTCAATTCAAAGTATGTATGTATTTCTTTGTGTATATTATGTAGTAGCGGCTCGCCCACGGCTTCGCCCGCTTAAAATACATGATTATTGATTTAATAAGCAGAATTGATTGACAACTATAATGACTTATATTTATATTATGATTTTTTACGACATTATCGTCAAAGAATTTTTGATTGTTTTAAATACGACCATTGTTGATATTTGATATTTATAAAATATACATAAAGCTAATTATTTATTACACGTATATATATTTGTAACTTTATGTTCCTTTTACCTATATAATATACTCTGTTAAATGTGCTGATGTCAGTGAATAATTTAATTTACTCATTCAGAAACAGCCTTAAATGTTAAATTATTGATTAGAAGAATTCATAATATTCTTTGTAAAATAACTGTAATAATTGTATATTAACTCCTGTACAGTTTTTAAATTAGTTACATATATTATATGAACGAACCAACCAAAAAATCTTTGTATTTACTTGATATTTCTTTCAAAATCGTTCTTTATCTCTGTGTTGAATTAAAAAAAAAATCAGCTTCACGCTGTATCCCGCACACAGCAGGGCAGGCAGAGGGAACCTAGTGTTAAGACTCCTGTTCCCCACTTTCTGTCGAATTCTGGAGGCATTGCGCGTTCAGTGGTAGAACTCAACGCCGCGCTTAACCTCGACACCAGAGCGAAGAGATGGAAATATAAATTTAAGTAAATATTTCATCTCCTCGAGTGGGGATCGAACCCACAACCAGTCGGTTTCACAGTCACACCTCGTGCCGCTGCGCCACGACCGGCCTCAATTACGACTTAAACTTAACTGTTATAATTTATGAAGGCAATCTCCACTAACAATACAATTTTGTTTACTTTATTGTATAAAATATTATATAATAGTGCTTCAAAAATATATATTTTTATCAACAGTCATATAACCCAGACGTTTCGAATGTCATTCTTTAGCCAAAAATCTTACCAGCGCGATTCCTATATAATATTCGCAGGCAAACTTATGCCTTGAGTTCATTCAAATGACGATAACTTTTTTTTTAATTAACCGATTTTGATGAACCAAACTTTAGTAGTTTAGTTGAGTTAAAACAAAGCAATTGGTGAAAATTTCAAGTAAATCGGTTCAGTACTTTCAGAGAAAATGTGGACAAAAATATCGACAGACAGACAGACAGACAAGAAATTAAAAAAAAATCTTTTTGCTTTCTATTATTCTTTTTAAGTGTCCCTCTATCCATTTCAGTCAAAATTACTAAATGTACAGACAAAATATTTTTACTGTCTTATTATACATATAGAAAAAAGAAAGACTGTATTAGCTTATTACGGTAATTAACAAGAGCTCAAGATTAAAATATAAATAAATTAAGTTATTTAAACTGGCTGTCTTAACACTAGGTTACCACTGTCTACCCTGCTACGCGGACACAGATAAAAAGAATTTAAAGGAAGATAAAAAGATTTAATCGTTTTTAACAAAAGTAAATGACATGCTTACGTAGGCATACAGTACAAAATCAGCACAGCACATCAATTCAACATTCATTCATTCAAAATACAATATCTCAAAAATTGGACGGAAAGTGGATACCAGAGTGTCTTAACACTATGCCTATCTTATTATGTGCGAGATACAGCGTGATCATGGTTTTACTTTTCTCTATGTACCTCGCAAAATATCTATAATTCTCTAAATTATTTTCAGTGTATTTGGGGCAAATGATCTTAGGCTATACACTAAGCTGGCCTGGGCCTATTATACCGAAACTGCAAAATGGCAAAGAATCACCACTACCATTTTTGTTATCAGATACACAAATATCTTTAGTCGGATCTGTAGTCTACATAGGATCAATACCAGGTTAGTTAGTATGCTTTGTATAACTTAAAATGATGAAGAAGAGAGAATAATTCACTCTTAATTATTTAATTAACTGACCAGTGCTATGAAGTATTTTTAATAAAAAAATTAGGGGATGTAGAAAATAAAACATTTCATGAAGATAAAAAAAAACGGCGCACGCTCTCTTTACTGCATTGTAGAGGGACAGTGTTCTGAAAGAGGCCTACTGCCGCCTGCCTTAGTGCATGGCCCTGAAATATATATTTTCTGTTAAACTCTCACAAGTTATTTAAGAAATTAAAACATTTTAGTTTCTTAATTTACTTTGAATTTAATTTATTTTTAAACTAGCGGACCCGGACGCGGCTTCGCCCGCTTGAACTATACGAATGCTTATTAGATATATTTATGAAATAGTTTTTGAAAATATCTAAAAAAATATCGAAAAGTTATAAGTAAACGTAATCGTATTAAAATATTATTAAAAAAAACTAAACAAAACCAGCTACATTATTAATATCATCAAAGTAAAATAAATATTTAAAAGAATTAATATTAAATGTGCTGTGCTATGTTTTTGCAAGTGCATGTGGTTATTTACATAATACTTAAATACAATAAAAAAAAGTTTATATTTTTTGTCTCTGTCTGTCTTTCTATTTCCCCGAGCTAATGTCCAGAATAACTGAACTGATTTTTATTGGACTTTCAGTGATCGATTTTACTGATTTACCCGGGGAAAATCTTGCGCGCATACATAGATACTATATAAAATAACTAAAGTCCTTTCTACATTAAATGTGATAAGATTTGCGAGCAATATCAAATAAAATCGAAAAAACAAAAACTATAATTTACTAAGTGTATAACAACGGTATAGATAACCATCCAACCGAGACGAAATAACCAACAATTCTTTCCTTAAATAATAAATACTTTAATAATATTATGCCGATGACGCGCAGGGCCGCAACTTGGTGTAAGTTACACCAAGAAATTTATGAAAATCTAACTAATCTACTACTCGAATAAGCGAAGAACCAAAGAAAAGTATAAATTAATTATAAACAGCAAATAATAAAAAAATGCAGTAGTTCGAAAATGTATGAAAATTTACAAAACTGTCAAAATCATCTGCCCGTTCGCGTCGGTCATACTATGTCGCTCGTAGGCTAGGCCATTTCGAATCAGGAGATGCTCTCCTTAATTATTTCTTAGAACAGTAAACTATAATTTCAATCTAGATGTAATGCTAAAAGTGACTATTATATTCATTTTCATAAGGATCAATATCAAATTATAGAAAATACATACAACAAAAACCCGATAAATATAAAGTAAATTAATTAAAATGGTTACTTTTGCTCAACCTTCAGAGATAAACATGGTGTATGTATCGTGGACTTTTTTAAACATTAAAGAACAATATTTTTGAAAAACATTGTTTTTATGTATCTCATAAGGTTGAGTCGGCGCACGCCATGTATGTGTTAAGCTCATTTTGGGTGACGTTTTCTTATAACAAACTTTGCAAACCGTTGCTTAGCAACGGTCGGTTGTTATTAACATGGCGGAATAAATTGCCTGTCAAATTAATAAGTATTTTAATATATTAGTATATATCGACAATATTACAAATATGAGAAAAAAAAGTAGCCTATGTTCATCCGAAGACCCTCAAGTATCTCTATATGAGTATTTTATCATAATTAAATTAGCGGTTTGGCCCTGATTGCGTAACAGACAGACAGACAGACAGACAGACAGACAGACAGACAGACAGTTACTTTCGAATTTATAATATAGGTATGGATACTAATTTAATAACATTGTCCCTAGCGAGGCTGTTAAAAGTTAGCCCTATTATATTTTTAAGATTTTTTTTAAGTTGTAAGTAGATTCATTATTTTGGTAAAGGAATTCGAGTAAACAATTCATGAATGTGAGCTATTGTTTGTTCTATTTATCTATCACCTGATTACATAAAAAAATATTAAACGTCATATTATAATTTTTCAGCTCCATTTTTAGTTGGATGGTTGTCAAATTACAAAGGTCGAAAGCCAACTTTTATTCTAGGTGGAGTCACAGCGATTATTGCTTTCACTATTCTATCAATGACAAGGAACCTAGAGATGTTGTATATCGGAAGATTCTTAAATAGCTTCGCGTCGTCAATGATAGGTGTCACTAATGTTATATATATAGGTGAAGTAGCGTTAGTATTTTTCAACTTTATAAGCATTTAAGAAACGCGCTCTCTTACCACAAGGTGAATGAACTTGTTGCCTTTAGTTAGCTTTGTCCTTCATATAGCAGTTCAGGCATACAGCTTAGTGTCAAGACACTACGTTGTCCTTTTTCAGTCAGCATTTGAGAATAACATTGCGTTGTGCCTTACTAGAAAGAGTGAGAGTGAGAAAAGGCCTCCCGTTGACTGCCAAATGCTATTCCTCTCCACCACGTTGGCCTCTCACAAATAGAGAAAAAATATATATATAGACATTTTTCCAAGTAAAATTCGAAACCACAACTGCCGTTGTTCAGTCGTCATTTTTCAATTGCGACAAGGTAGCGCCTTAAAAATATTATTTAACATTCTATGCATATAATATAAATAAAAGATTATTTTAAAATGCCATTACATTTAATTGCAGTTAATTAAACTGTGTAATTGATCGTTATATAATCAATTTTCAGATCAATAAATATAAGAGGCAGTCTTTTAACAGCTCTTGGAATGTTTACCGCATTTGGTTCACTTTTAGTATTTTCCGTAGCTCCATATTTTCCTTATTATGTATCAACGTATATCGGTATGGGGTTATCTACACTATTTACGGCAACTGTTTTAATGATACCTGAATCGCCGTTATATTATGTTTTAAAAGGTACTGTAGTATTTTTCGTTATCTTTATGTGTTTTAATTTTCTGGTTATTTTTTACTATTTAGTTACTGTTTTATGAAAACTGATCAGTGAAATATTCCAATTATAAAACCAATGTGACCTTTGATGGTCAGTTATTGACTAGGTCTCTGCAATAAAAATTTATAACAAAAATAAAATTGCCATTAATCAATTCATAATATATTAATAATTTTAATTTTAGTAGCCAAAATGCTTTTTACACTTTACGAAATATCGTGTAAAAATAAATATTCCAGTAGGATTTAAAACCATAACTAAACGACAACATAAAGAATTTTTAATAGCTTTATTTATTTTATTACAGATAAAGAAGACGAAGCAATTAAACACTTAGTAAAATTAGGTAGAATGAAAGAGAAAGATAAATTATTAGAAACAAAGGAAGAATATACATCGACAAGTGAAAAAATGGATTGGATCGAACTTTTCACGTTGAGAACAAACAGAAAAGCTTTATTAGTTGCTATTATTATTAATGTATTACAACAATTTAGTGGAGGTTTGGCCGTTACAATTTTTTCGGGATCTATATTTGAAATGGCTGGATCTTCCATAAATTCTAATACTGCAATGATCATTATTGGATCTATTCAACTAATTGGAAGCGTCCTGTCACCAATTTTGATAAAAAAATTAGGAACAAAAAAATTATTGCTCTTGTCAATTGCAGTGTGCTGCATAAGTATGGTAAGTGTGCATAAGTATCCTTAAAAAAAACATTAAATTTTATAGCATACATTCATGACGTGTCCGTAATGTATAGTAATTTATATTGACAATTTATCCACGTCTAATGGTAAAGAGAGATTCTTGTGGCAAGTCATTCTTTATATCGCTTTTATCCATATGGTTCAATGTTGCATCAAAAAAATCAAAGTAGTCAGTTATTATTTTTTCTTACCCAGAGAGAAAGCTTCACATATTTTCCTATATAGCAGGTAGAGAGAACCTAGTGTTCAGATACTCTGTTAAATACGTACGTATTTTCGAAATATTGCGTGATGTGAGACAAAACTTTACGCAACACTTGCTTGTTACAATTTTTGTCTACCAGACCAGGAAAATGAAAATAATTTTAAACCATTCTTCCAAGTGACCAACTCTCAACCATCATATGTACAGTCAGGCCCTGACCCACTGCCCTACTACCTAAAAGCCACAGCATGTTAATATTTTTTTTCACAGATTACCTGTAATTTGCGTCTAACATTAATATAATTTTTTTCCTCTACTCCGTTTTCATCTAAATGTCCCTGTGATTTTGTACAGTCGACAGATAAATTGAGATAATTGGTTTAAACATTAGTTGAGTAATTGTTATATTTTTATTATTTGTTATAAGATAATCATCGGTATGCTGTTAAATTATTTACTTTAATACTACGTTCTTCACTTTTTCTTCTCAACATCAGAAAAACACTGCATTATGGCTAATGAGGCCAAAGCAGAGTTGAAATTGTTTTTTTAATTTTTTTTACTTATAATCTATAAAAGTCAAATAATAATAAAAAATCGTATATTATTTTCTCTTACAAGATGTGGACATATAGTATTACATGTCAGTTTTACATTTCTAGAATTACAAGCATATATCTGTTCCTATTGCTTTTTGTTAATGAGTACAATTCTTTTATAAGTGCAAACAAAAAATTATAATATGAAATGAGTTGTGGATTTTTCACTAATTAGATGATTTTTTTTTCAGTTTTCAATGGGCCTATATTTTTATTTGCAATACCTGAAAATTTCTGTAATTATCAATGTTAAGTGGCTTCCTTTAGTCATATTGACGCTTTTTTATATCGGCTACGAATGTGGTAAGAATCCAATCTAAATTTAATATCAATTTCACACTATATTCAAATATAAATAGGACTTAGTCCGCACGAATTCAAGACATTGCTTGTCGATTGACAGAACTTAACGCTGCTTTTTGTTGTAAAGCGGAGACTAATATAAATCTTGAAGACCCTCAACCATTGGGCTTACAGTCAAATGCTGTCCTAAGAATTCACGTTTCAGTCAGTCAGACAATTGCTTTGATTTTTCAGGTTTTGGAATTTTACCACTTACTTTAATAGGAGAAATGTTCACAATAAACGTACGAGGCAAGGGTTCAGCTATAGCATTGTGTTGTTCCTGGTTATCTGGATTTGGTTTGACGACAGCCTTTGCTTATATAATAAAAACTCTTGGAGCTCACATACTATTTTGGTTCTTTTCAGTTTCGTGCGCCTGCGCATGTATGTTCACAAAATGTTGTATACCAGAAACAAAAGGAAAATCTTTGCTTGAAATTCAAAAATTTATGGGTAAAAAATTAAATGTAAATATTTCCATATGATACGTAATATTTTTAATTAAAATTATCCATTATTTTTTTTTAAAACCTCTTTAAAGCAAACAGAAATAAACTTACTTTAGAATTTATTTTTAAGATTGACAAAGGTATCAAGTGTGTGTTCACGTAAATAGAAAATACGATCTACACTGTAGTCAAAAAAAGTGTGGTTTTTCAATTATGTTAATTAAGTTAAACACCATGTATAATGCCTACGATTAAAAACAAAATAGAAAGCATATATATTAACTTCACGCTGTATTTCGCAAATAACAGAGTCGGCAAAGGTTATCTAGAGTTAAGACACTCCTTTCCCCACTTACTGCTAAATTCTAAAAATATGCATATTGAGTGGCGGTAGTCAACGTCGCGCTTTGCCCTGTTACCTTAAATATATTATAATTAGTATCATTGTCACAGATATTTAAATATGTATTTGTATAAAACTGATTTTAGAAAAATAAGTCCCGCTGAGTTTCTTGCGCCGGTTCTTCTCAGGTCTGAGGCATTAACTTTAGTGAACAGGTGGTAAATCATTCGACGTTCAAAAAACGAAGCATGTACCTTCTTATTTTGAACAAAAATATTAGAATTTGAATTTATGACGCCATCAGTACCAGGATGATCCTATTCTAGGCTTTGATTACACGGCCAAAAAAATAAATACCAAAATATTAAATTATTAACACAAAACTTCTGAATCTCTAAAAGATTTTGGGTTATTAACGATTATAATGATAGAAGGTTCTAACCACTAGATACATCACGAGCCAAGGCATTATTTATTAAATAATACTTTTAAAGGTGTTTAGGATATCAGTTATAGTATCAAGCTAAGCAAAAATTTATAGAAATTTCATAGAAAAATATCTCTACGAACTTATATTTATAGTTCATTTCACACAAAATAAATGTATATCTGCAAACTTAAGTTTGTTAACTTTATTCGGAGGATCATCAAAACCTGTAAGGTATTTCTTTTTTTACTGAAACTGGTACAGACCCCTTAGCGGGCAGTCCGACTCGTGGTTAGCTGTTTCTTTCTTATATACGCTTAAAGTAACATGCATATGTTTCAAGAGGCCTAGCCGCACTGGGGCCGCTAGTGTAATAATAAGTATATAAACCAAATAAAGACACAACTTAGATAGCGTACAAAGCAATCAAACGTGTATTTAGATTTAGTGGTGTTTTTTAAATTAAATATGTTTACAATACTAAAATTGACTTGTATACACGGCAAGTGGTAATATCACTTTGCTGTAAGTATTTTTTTCCCGGCTTCTAAGGAAGGGTTATGTTTTTCGCGAGTATTTTGTATGTGTTTAATATTTTTCGCTAGTATTCTTTATTATCTCTTATATCCAGAACCACTAAACGGATATAGATATTTAAGGTATCGTTAGTTTTGTCTCAGTAACCCAAGTGTTTTTCGATGTGTGAAGTGTTCTTGTGTGACGTAAAAGATTGTCACTTTATTCCCCACTTGTCACTCAATTTCTAAGATATTGTGTTTTCAGAAGCGGAACTCAATGCTGCGTTTTGTCGACAAGGGCGGGGAAATGGAAATGACTTAAATATAATTAGTCCCCCCCACGTGGGAATCGAACCCACATCCATCTATGTTCCACTACGATACACCGGGATCTGCCTATTTCATAACTATCTTTTTTCATTTTGGTTATTTATGACCCATTATTAATTCTAATTGTGGTTGGAAGCACCGAAGGCTAAAGATGACGCGGTCGTTCACCCTCACGATGAACCGCTCAAGTTATGGAATCGCCATATTCCAAGTTCTATACGGTTATGAGAGACGCACTTGATAGATACCGATGGAGGAAAATCATCTACTCTAGGTGCAACCCTGATGCTGATTCTCAAACATGAAGGACCAATTACAAAGAGAGATTATCCAACATCCGAAAATCTTATTTCTTAATTTTTAGGTCTACGCATAATTCCAAGTACGGTGATAGGCGAAATGTTTGAAACTAATGTTAGGAGCAAAGGTTCTGCAGTGGCCATTGTGAGTTCATGCATAAGCGGGTTCATCATATCAACTGCTTTTGGGACATTGATGAATGTTGTTGGTGTACACATATTATTTTGGTTTTTTTCGTGTTCATCAACCTTTGCGTTTATATTTACATTATTATTTATACCAGAAGGGAAAGGTAAAAGATTGTTTGTTTGAGATATAGCAATAAATTATATAACTAGAAATAGTTGATTGGTTTTAGAATGGAGTATACTTATTAATATTCACTTAAGCTATAATTACACCATATTGATTTTAATGCACTATATCCTGTAGGGACGTAGAACCGCCTAATTTCTGTTTCGTTCTGACTAAGTGTGCGGAATACAGCATGAAGCTGATTTTGAGCTTTTATTTATTTATTTTTTACAATATATACCAAGTTTCAATGTCTTAATAATGTTATATTAATAAGCATTATTTTATTGAAGATGTATTTATTTATTTATAACATCCAGAAAGTAGTGATTATTATTCAATACTTATAAAATTTATGTTTTTTTCCAAAAATATCAAATATTATATATCAAATATTATATACATATTCTATTCTAAAAATATCAAATATTATATACATATTCTATTAATTTTAATTGTAGAAATTTATATCCCTTATATGACTTTATAAAAACGCATAGCAGTGATTAATGCATTCAGTGAAGTTTTTGATGACTTGACAAATGGCTAGATGATGGTAGAAGATGAATAATACTATGAAGGATCCTTCAATTTTCTTTTGATTGATTTGATTGATTCACGTACACTTTTAATTTACTAATTCCCTGGTAGCCACGCAAAGAAATTGTTTCGAGGAATAATGGGGTGTGTGAAATGTCGCACTACAAGTTCTACTGACTTGAATATATTGTTCAGTTCTACGTCAAAATATGCAATATGGAAGTGGAAGTGAGTAACTTAAAGTTTAAAACTGGATCTCTCCCGCCAACCATGTACTATGTGAGGAAAAGCATGGGCTAAAATCATGATTACCCACAAGCACAACGTTTGTTTTTAACAAATTGTACAACGATAAGATAAACTTCATACGTAAATTTAAAAAATATTTAATTTAATGAAGTTTTTTTTTATTATATTGTCACATGAATAAATATAAGCAGATTTACATACAAAAAAAGAATGTAGTAGTAAGGTGTATATGATAGAATTGTGTAGACGTCTGCACGTCGATACAATTTGAAATAAATAATATGTTTTTTAAAATATCTGGAATTCAACGACAAGTTTTCATAAGCTTATGTTGTAAGTATTTGCATAAAATCTCTATCTATGTACCGCAACGTTGTAACTGACTTTTGACTATTTATTTAATTGTGCTTTGGCTCGTGATGTGGTAAAACCATGTGATATAAAATGTGTATGTAATATTGTAGGAATTAGCAAATTTTCGAGTTTAATATAATTTATTTAGGCTTTCAAGCAAGTGTGCTAAATTGCGTAAGTGTTAAAAACATATTTTTCGGAAACTGAAAGTCGTATCGTAAATTATTCTTTTTGTTTTAAATGAGTTACATATTTTTTAACTTAGGTTATAGTCTAAATTTTGTTAAAGTCGGGGTTCAGTACTTTTCAAGATATGGTATCCATATAGACTAAGAGGTCGCGGGATTTTTCGTAACGATCACGGATACGGTCAGATTGAGTTCTATGGGCTGTAAAGCAGTCCCCTCATGTGAATGGTCTCGGTCTGCCTGCTCTCAGTGGTTGCAACTCCGAGATATAGAGCTTAGAAGAGGCTTCATTGTTACGAAAAAAAAACGATCAGGGAAATGGTCAGTTTTGGTGCATACTCAAAGTATGGCGTCTCCTTATTTTAAATAAGTTGGTCTGCCGGCTCTCAGTGGTTGCATTTCCAAGATATGATGCTCGCAAGTCACAATATCGTTGCGAAAAAAAAACGATAATGGAAATGGTCAGTTTTAGTATCAATTCGAAGTATAGAGTTCCCATAAGTAAAATGAGTTGGTCTGCCAACCCTCAGTGGTCGCATTTCAGAGCTATCATAGTTTAAACACTATATATAATTTGTAAAGAAAGTCTAAAAAACATCTAAAACTTGCATAATGCACGAATTTTTCGAGTGGATGCGAGCCGCTATAGTGTGTCTATTTTTTGTTCATTTGTAGAAAACGATGGTCAGGAATATCTAACGTGGAGCTCTAATAGACCAGCTAAAGTATAAGAATTAAAGATATGGTGTCTTAACAAAAAATGTTCAGTCTGATAAGCATTATTGATAGACCTATTAAACTCGAGGGGTCAGGAACATCTGATGTGGAACTCTTATAGAACAGCTAAACTATAATAATGAGATATATGGTTCTTTAACAAAAACTGTTCAGTCTGATGAATATTATTGATTGACATATTCATCTCGAAGGTCAGGAACATCTAATGTGGAACTCTTATAGAACAGCTAAACTATAATAATGAGGTATATGGTTCTTTAACAAAAACTGTTCAGTCTGATGAATATTATTGATTGACATATTCATCTCGAAGGTCAGGAACATCTGATGTGGAACTCTTATAGAACAGCTAAACTATAATAATGAGGTATATGGTTCTTTAACAAAAACTGTTTAGTCTAGTAAGTATTATTGATTGGCATATTCACCTCGAGGATCAGGAACATTTAATGTGGAATTCTCAAAGGACAGCTAACCTGTGAGAATTAAGGTTATGGTTACTTATGGAAAATTGGTCTGTCTGATGAGTATTATTGATTGATATATTAACCTCAATGGTCAGGATTATGGAGCTCTCATAGACCAGCAAAACTATAAAAATTAGGAATATGGTTAGCATTTTTTTTGAGCTGACTCCGCACATCCTGCGACCAGATCGTATCTCCACAGCATGTAAGATGAATCTTTTATACTTCTTGTGTACTAGCATACATAGGTCATTTAGAAACATCGCATCGCATCAGCAAGTGTTAGTGTTACCGTCAATGGACAAATCTCCGTTATCAAGTATGGGCATGCGCGTGATAAGCCCTAAATCATCGCTAGAAAGAACAAATATATTCCTAGAATGATCCGTGAAGCTCGAACGCTCGTGGACATACAAAATCCGCGGGAAGCTTGAGGGCTATACATATTGAGAGGAAATGACATCTTGGTCCACACGACAAAAGAGAAGCCGGTCTCCTGGGCACTCTCTTTGCCTCGAACTCCACCAAGAAACAATGCTGCCGACCATCCCGCGGTGCCAGAGCTCAATGCCTGAGGTTAAGTTCAACCAAACAGCTGTTAGGCGAGCTGTGTCCTCTTTGGACAGCCACAAGTCAAGCGGGTCAGCGCTCTTATCCATCCAAAGAAAGGCGATGGCTCCGATCTATCTAACTAAAGGCCTATTGCTATCACCTCGCTACTCTCAAAAGTCATAGAGAGCGTCATCAATAGCCAGCTCTTGGTTTATCTAGAGGATCACCGATTGATTAATCACCTTCAATATGGCTTCCGCCATGGTCGCTTCACCGGTGATCTTACCTAACCCACCGCTGGGCTGCGGCTATTGTAAGCAATGGAAAGGGGCCTAGAAGAAGGGGAGTAGCAGATCGAGTGTGGCATGGAGCGCTCCTTAATAAACTTCCATCCTATGGGCTTCCCGAGAATTTATGCAAGTGGATCGCCAGCTTTCTTACTGGGCGCAGCATCAAGTTATTGCTCTGAATATATGCCCGTGAATGGTGGTCCCAAGGCTGCATGCTGTCCCCTACGCTGTTTCTTCTGCATAACAACAACATGTAAGAAGATTGCAGCATTCATTGCTATGCAGATGATAGCACAGTGAACGCTGTTTACTCCGGCCGCGCAAGTCTTTCTCGGGAAAACGTCGACCAGTGCCAAAGTAAACTTGTGTCTTCAGTTGGGGCATCCTTCGGGAATGTTTCCTCATGGGGTGAAAGGAACTTGGTTCAACCACTAAAAAAATCTCATTTATCGTATCTCAAGTCTTCCAAAACACTCCCCTTATAGCCGCGGCCAGTATCAGCACATTGAGCCTTAGCGCTTAGAGTGCCAGTGCCTTAGCGTTTAGACTGCCAGTATCGTGATCATCTGGAAAGCAAGGCCAAGTTGGCTTCAAAGAAACTTAGAGTCATCAACAGAGCGAGACAGTACTTCACGCCAAAACACCGATTGGCTCTGTATAGGACCCAGGGTCGGCCTAATATGGAGTACTGTTCTCATCTCTGGGCTGGTGCACTACACTATCAGCTCGACCCATTTGATCGCATGCAACGTAGAGCCGTCCGAATTGTTGGGGACCCAATGATCTGTGTAGGGCTTGACATATTGTCTTTGCATAGACATGCATCCTCGTTGTGCGTTCTCTACCGCGTTTATCATGAGGAGTATTCTGAAGAACTGTTTGACCTGTTACTTGCCGCCGAATTTTTTAACCGCACAGTACGTCACAAACTTAAGTATCATCCACACCATCTGGATACGTGGCACTCCACTACTGTGCAGTTTCGCAAAAACTTCCTTCCACGCGCCACTCAACTGTGGAATGACCTACTTGTGGCAGTGTTTCCAGGTCTATTTCCACCTTATAGGCCGGCAACGCACCTGTAGGTCCTCTGGTGTTACACGGGGTCGTGGGCGGCGGTGATCACTTACCACCTGGTGACCAGTACCCTCGTTTGCCTTGTCTTATTCCATAAAAAAATAACTCTTTTTAATGCTTTAGTCTGTAGTGGTCTCGAATAATGCGCTATCATATGGAATCCACGTAACGATATTTACATATAAGAAATCGAGCGCGTACGGAAAAGATACTCTGGCACCTTTCTTATGTGCAACCTAATAAATCACTAACAACATATACTGATAGACTGATTTTTTTAACAAGGATCGTTGCAAAATATAAGATAAGATAATATAAGACTTTCTATTTTAAAAATTGCTAAGGAACTATAACATATTCTTATTTATTCAGGTGATATTTTAGAGTTTCACATTAGATGTTCCTGATCCTCGAGCTTAATAAGCCACGCTTAATACATATTCAGCTCAAGGATCAATAATATTCATCAAACTCAAAAAAAATTACTATGGAACCATATTCCTAATTTTTATAGTTTTGTTGGTCTATGAGAGTTCCATAATGCTGGTCATCGAAGTTAATATGTCAATCAATAATATTCATCAGGCTGAACAGTTTTTGTTAAAGAACCATATACCTCATTATTATAGTTTAGCTGTTCTATAAGAGTTCCACATCAGATGTTCCTGACCTTCGAGATGAATATGTCAATCAATAATATTCATCAGACTGAACAGTTTTTGTTAAAGAACCATATACCTCATTATTATAGTTTAGCTGTTCTATAAGAGTTCTAATACATTTGTGGAGCGGACATGTGTATCTGGATATTAAATTTAGGATAAAAAGAGAAAGGAATGAGAATGCTATTTTTTGTTTAAATAAAACATTGGAAATGTTTTAAATTAAATTAAAATAAATTTAATAATAATAAGTTTTAAAAAAGTAAAGTAAATTTTACTCGTATACACTTAGCGTACTTGTTTATACTTATGTTACCTTAAACACATTTGTATAAATATGTACATGACACTTGCTAAGGTAATATCTACTCAACGCGTCATCAGGTCCTCTAGAAAAACTATTCCTTACATACATAAATAATTATATATATTATTTGCTGCTTTTATTTCTTCACAAGAATTACTAACACGTATAGAAATAAAGAACAATAAACGTCTATTAGCCTATTTTAAATGTTTATAGTTCCGTGATTGTTTCGTGAAAATATGTAAAATATATACATTACTAACTATTGGGCTTTGTTTCTTCCTCGTTTGGCTTGCTGTAATGATAAAAGAATAAATTAAAGTCTATGTAGACCAACGTTATATTTTTGTATTGAATAAATACTACAGTGTTTACTTATGATGATTTGAGACCAGTGGTGGCGTAGTGGCACGAGATGTGACTGTAAAACCTACTGGTTGTGGGTTCGATCCCCACTCGAGGAGATGAAATATTTACTTAAATTTATATTTCCATTTTCTTCGCTCTGGTGTCGAGGTTAAGCGCGGCGTTGAGTTCTGCCACTCAACACGCAATGCCTCCAGAAATCGGCAGAAAGTGGGGAACGGAGTGTCTTAACACTAGGTTCCCTCTGCCTACCCTGCTGTGTGCGGGATACAGCGTGAAGCTGATGGTTTACTTATAAACGAGTTCTCGATTTCACACTTCTATATAAATTATAAAAACTAGACAAGTGCAATTCAGACTCACTCATCGAGGGTGTCGTATTAATTTCAGAATTGTAGGTCAACGTATAAAAGTTGATACATTTTAGTTTGCGGGCGTGTGCACTCATTTTATATGAAGTGAAATACAATTATAAGATTTTAATGGTTTTTATCTGTAATATAAATATAAATTTCTATTTACCATTTCTTTTTATTTTATTTTTGCATTTTATAATTATTGGTCTACGGGAAATACTCTTACTCGTATATCTTTTGACTGCGTTGACATAGAAACTTGATTTATTCTATGCTCCATGAGATCATAGATCTGAATATTTCACATTAATTTCATCTTGATATCTTCTCGCGATCATGAGAAATTATAAATTAGTTCATATTAGGCTTGTTTTCTAATATATTAATCAAATTCACTTCCAAACATATCCAAAACATCATTCTCGCCCACCGACGGTTCAGTACCAATTTCCGGATTGATTGTCAACGGGTATTGCAACATATAAAAGTGGCAAATTTAAGTTTGCAATTGGGCATATGCACTCTTTACAAAACTCTCACTCTTAAAGAAGACGGAATTTTTTGGGTCCAAATGTAAAGAATTGGGATATGGCCTTAAAAATTGGTATTTTTTTTTCAATTTTAGAATACCAAAAATCAGATTAATTGATAATCTGGAAGCGGAGATTAATGAGAAAAATAGTTTTAGACCCTTAATCGATTTAAATAATCGATTACAGTACTACGAAACTAAAATATTTGTATTTTTTTATTTAGTCTAAGTATTTTAACGTATTTTTTAGTGCTAATAATCTATATATATAAAAGGACTTGTGCTGACTGACTGAGGTAAGACGCACGCAGAGCCGTAACCGCTGATGGTAGAAACGTGAAATTTGGGCAGATGTTTATTTTTATATTCTGGACATCCACTAAGAAGGGAATTTGAAAAATTTTAACCCTAAAGGGATGAAATAGAGGTTTAAAGTTTGTATGGAAAGAAATTTAAATCTGTACCGATTTTTATAAAATTTGAAATTCAGACTTTTAAAAATATTTCATTGAACACGTGTTTCATGGTTTTTAAGAATTCACCCCCTAAGGGTTCAAATAAGGAGTTGAAAGTTTATATGGAAAAATCTTTAAATTGCCACCGATTTTTATAAAAATTTAAATTCAGACTGTTAAAAATATTTTATTGAACACGTGTTTCGTGGTTTTTTTAGAAAGCGGGCGAAGCCGCGCGCGCCCTCTAGTTACAGTATAAATAAATAAAATATCAAATATTTTTTTATATTAATAAGAGGTATTTTTAATATTAATAAGAGGTAGACTGTTCTTAACCTCACTTTTACTAAATCTCTTATAACTCAGCTCTCAGATTACCAAAACTAACATAATTTACAGGAAGGAAATGATCCAAAAATGTTTCAGTCTCCTTTACATACTTATCATCAGTGTAATAAAATAGAAAACGCGTTTGTGAAAAAAAATACTGAATTGGAAAGGTATTTTTTTATTTCAAAAATAAGAATGATGTAAATAAAATTAAGAATAAAAGTAAATATATATTTTTAAACATATCTCTATATATAATAAGACAGTAAAAATATTTTGTCTGTACATTTAGTAATTTTGACTGAAATGGATAGAGGGACGCTTAAAAATAATAATAGAAAGCAAAAAGATTTTTTTTTAATTTCTTGTCTGTCTGTCTGTCGAAATATTTTTGTCCGCATTTTTCTCTGAAAGTAATGAACAGATTTACTTGAAAATTTCACCAATTGCTTTGTTTTAACTCAACTTAACTACTAAAGTTTAGTTCATCAAAATCGGTTCATTAAAAAAAAGTTATCGTCATTTGAAAGAAGTCGTAATTAATTCAACACAGAGATAAAGAACGATCTTGAAAGAAATATCAAGTAAATACAAAGATTTTTTGGTTGGTTCGTTCATATAATATATGTAACTTATTTAAAAACTGTACAGGAGTTAATATGCAATTATTACAGTTATTTTACAAAGAATATTATGAATCCTTCAAATCAATAATTTAACATTTAAGGCTGTTTCTGAATGAGTAAATTAAATTATTCACTGACATCAGCACATTTAACAGCGTATATTGTATAGGTAAAAAAAAATATTTGTAAAAACAAAAACCCCGACTGCATCAAACTAAAAAGAAAATAAACAAGCCCAATAGTTTATTAGGATTA